>JAVYIG010007894.1:27500-95818 GCA_035222895.1 Strongylocentrotus droebachiensis
AATTAAAGCTTATATCTACAAGTATTCATCATCATCATCATCATCATCATCATTCATACCCTTACCAAGTTTTGCAATCTTTTAAGTATGTGAAAATTCTTGAGAATGTGACAAATTAAAGCTTACATCTAAAAGTATTCATCATCATCATCATCATCATCATCATTCATACCCTTACCAAGTTTTGCAATCTTTTAAGTATGTGAAAATTCTTGAGAATGTGACAAATTAAAGCTTATATCTAAAAGTATTCATCATCATCATCATCATCATCATCATTCATACCCTTACCAAATTTTGCAATCTTTTAAGTATGTGAAAATTCTTGAGAATGTGACAAATTAAAGCTTACATCTAAAAGTATTCATCATCATCATCATCATCATCATCATTCATACCCTTACCAAGTTTTGCAATCTTTTAAGTATGTGAAAATTCTTGAGAATGTGACAAATTAAAGCTTACATCTAAAAGTATTCATCATCATCATCATCATCATCATCATTCATACCCTTACCAAGTTTTGCAATCTTTTAAGTATGTGAAAATTCTTGAGAATGTGACAAATTAAAGCTTACATCTAAAAGTATTCATCATCATCATCATCATCATCATCATTCATACCCTTACCAAGTTTTGCAATCTTTTAAGTATGTGAAAATTCTTGAGAATGTGACAAATTAAAGCTTACATCTAAAAGTATTCATCATCATCATCATCATCATCATCATTCATACCCTTACCAAGTTTTGCAATCTTTTAAGTATGTGAAAATTCTTGAGAATGTGACAAATTAAAGCTTATATCTAAAAGTATTCATCATCATCATCATCATCATCATCATTCATACCCTTACCAAGTTTTGCAATCTTTTAAGTATGTGAAAATTCTTGAGAATGTGACAAATTAAAGCTTTCATCTAAAAGTATTCATCATCATCATCATCATCATTCATACCCTTACCAAGTTTTGCAATCTTTTAAGTATGTGAAAATTCTTGAGAATGTGACAAATTAAAGCTTTCATCTAAAAGTATTCATCATCATCATCATCATCATCATCATTCATACCCTTAACAAGTTTTGCAATCTTTTAAGTATGTGAAAATTCTTGAGAATGTGACAAATTAAAGCTTTCATCTAAAAGTATTCATCATCATCATCATCATCATCATCATTCATACCCTTACCAAGTTTTGCAATCTTTTAAGTATGTGAAAATTCTTGAGAATGTGACAAATTAAAGCTTACATCTAAAAGTATTCATCATCATCATCATCATCATCATCATTCATACCCTTACCAAGTTTTGCAATCTTTTAAGTATGTGAAAATTCTTGAGAATGTGACAAATTAAAGCTTACATCTAAAAGTATTCATCATCATCATCATCATCATCATCATTCATACCCTTACCAAGTTTTGCAATCTTTTAAGTATGTGAAAATTCTTGAGAATGTGACAAATTAAAGCTTATATCTAAAAGTATTCATCATCATCATCATCATCATCATCATTCATACCCTTACCAAGTTTTGCAATCTTTTAAGTATGTGAAAATTCTTGAGAATGTGACAAATTAAAGCTTATATCTAAAAGTATTCATCATCATCATCATCATCATCATCATTCATACCCTTACCAAGTTTTGCAATCTTTTAAGTATGTGAAAATTCTTGAGAATGTGACAAATTAAAGCTTATATCTAAAAGTATTCATCATCATCATCATCATCATCATCATTCATACCCTTACCAAGTTTTGCAATCTTTTAAGTATGTGAAAATTCTTGAGAATGTGACAAATTAAAGCTTATATCTACAAGTATTCATCATCATCATCATCATCATCATCATTCATACCCTTACCAAGTTTTGCAATCTTTTAAGTATGTGAAAATTCTTGAGAATGTGACAAATTAAAGCTTACATCTAAAAGTATTCATCATCATCATCATCATCATCATCATTCATACCCTTACCAAGTTTTGCAATCTTTTAAGTATGTGAAAATTCTTGAGAATGTGACAAATTAAAGCTTATATCTAAAAGTATTCATCATCATCATCATCATCATCATCATTCATACCCTTACCAAATTTTGCAATCTTTTAAGTATGTGAAAATTCTTGAGAATGTGACAAATTAAAGCTTACATCTAAAAGTATTCATCATCATCATCATCATCATCATCATTCATACCCTTACCAAGTTTTGCAATCTTTTAAGTATGTGAAAATTCTTGAGAATGTGACAAATTAAAGCTTACATCTAAAAGTATTCATCATCATCATCATCATCATCATCATTCATACCCTTACCAAGTTTTGCAATCTTTTAAGTATGTGAAAATTCTTGAGAATGTGACAAATTAAAGCTTACATCTAAAAGTATTCATCATCATCATCATCATCATCATCATTCATACCCTTACCAAGTTTTGCAATCTTTTAAGTATGTGAAAATTCTTGAGAATGTGACAAATTAAAGCTTACATCTAAAAGTATTCATCATCATCATCATCATCATCATCATTCATACCCTTACCAAGTTTTGCAATCTTTTAAGTATGTGAAAATTCTTGAGAATGTGACAAATTAAAGCTTATATCTAAAAGTATTCATCATCATCATCATCATCATCATCATTCATACCCTTACCAAGTTTTGCAATCTTTTAAGTATGTGAAAATTCTTGAGAATGTGACAAATTAAAGCTTTCATCTAAAAGTATTCATCATCATCATCATCATCATTCATACCCTTACCAAGTTTTGCAATCTTTTAAGTATGTGAAAATTCTTGAGAATGTGACAAATTAAAGCTTACATCTAAAAGTATTCATCATCATCATCATCATCATCATCATTCATACCCTTACCAAGTTTTGCAATCTTTTAAGTATGTGAAAATTCTTGAGAATGTGACAAATTAAAGCTTATATCTAAAAGTATTCATCATCATCATCATCATCATCATCATTCATACCCTTACCAAGTTTTGCAATCTTTTAAGTATGTGAAAATTCTTGAGAATGTGACAAATTAAAGCTTATATCTAAAAGTATTCAACAAAGGCCCTTATTCCGCGGCACTAATGTCCCTTGGCAAGACATTGATCTACATTTGCCACTCTCCACCCAGGTGTTAAATGGGTACCGGTAGGAAGGAATTCCTTGAAATGCTGTGAGCGTCGAAATCGGCAGCCTAGCATAGCCGGGTAATGTTGGAGCGCTTAGAGGACCTTGTATGTTCGATACGTGCGCTATATAAGAATCCAATATTATTATTATTATTTAAATAATCCACCTTTCATTCTGGCGTTACGAAAAACACAAAAACACACAAGAAGTGATATGAATAAATTAGTTGTTAACTGTACTTGTTTTTTAATGTTATACCAAGAGTATCAAGCATGTGCTAAATAAAGTCTTGATTGTTCATGTATGTACTGTAATGAAGAGTACATGACAAAATCAGCAAGAGATTTATGAATGTATATTGATCATGATACTAAATCTCTGTCTGTCTGTGTGTGTTTCTGTCTGTCTACAGCGGTACAATAGCTCGTATGTATCGTGATTCTCGTAAGGCCGTTCATGTACATACTGTAATGAAGAGTACATGACAAAATCAGCAAGAGATTTATGAATGTATATTGATCATGATACTAAATCTCTGTCTGTCTGTGTGTGTTTCTGTCTGTCTACAGCGGGTACAATAGCTCGTATGTATCGTGATTCTCGAAAGGCCGAAGCCAGCAAGCCTCACATCAAGCGGCCCATGAATGCATTCATGGTTTGGGCGAAGGAGGAGAGGAGAAAGATCTTAGCCAGACATCCAGATATGCATAACTCAAACATCAGCAAGATACTGGGTAAATAATAACACTTTAATAATAATAATAATAATAATAAGCAAATAACTACCGTTGGTGAAGGTGATGGGACAACCTATCACTTCCGAGGCGATCTGGATGTAGCTATCTTTCCGAAGCGAAGCTGAGGAAAGATAGCGTATACATTCTGATCGACGAGGAAGTGATAGTTTGCCATCGCCTGAAACCAAAAGGTGATTATTTGCTTTATATTCCACATCTAAAACAATTTAACTACAAAAAGAAAAGGATGTGTATGCATCTACATAAAAGACACCATGCCCAAATTTACACCAAAAAATTTAAACAGTAGTTTAACCCAACCCCTTGAGGGTACGGTGCGCGCATGTGTTTGTTTTATTTGCGCTCATTGGTAATGCGCGCTTAATTACGCCTGTTTCAGTGCGCTTTTATCTTCAGTAAAAGTGCGTTGCCCTTTGTAGATAGTAGTACTATCTACAAAGGGCAACAAACTTTTTGCTTCTCCCATCAATGATGGGCGAACTATCTTTGATCACGTGATTTACTTATGACCAATCGTAGAGCAAGATTCTTAGTATGTGGAATATAATATGTCTTATTTACCCAGGGTAGCCTCATCAGTATACATACTGTTCTCCCTGAGGGCCCTGCAATCATATTATTACCCCAGTCATCGGATTCACTTTGTTTCGTACACGACAGTAAAACTAGAATCTTATGCGACTTGAGCCTTTTGTAAAAGACAGGGATTTTCATGATAAGACACTTTTGTGAAGTGCCAAAATCAAAGGAAATTGCATGTTTAGTTACAAACCTTTAGGTCAGTCAGAAACCCCATAACTTTTACGAGCCAATCGCCTGTCTGATTATCAAGATATTTATGATTGGAATTACAAATTTGAAAACCGTTTGCCAAACGGTTTTCATAAAACTACAGTCTATTGGGAAAACGAGTACGGTAAAACCGGTCACTCAAAGATTTTTTACTTTTTTGAGGCATTTTTTTATCATTTTGAAGCGCGATTTTTGTTTAGGGCTTCAATATTACACCATATCACAGACACTGATAACACGTAGGGCCATGCATCTCAATTTAAAAATTGTTAAATGATGCCTTTCATACTTCATGAATTAGATTTTACTATCTCACTCCTAAACATTCAATATTTCTTTGTAGGTTCCAAGTGGAAGACTATGTCCAATGCTGAGAAGCAACCCTACTACGAAGAACAAGCCCGACTCAGCAAAGCTCATCTCGAGAAGTATCCGGACTACAAGTACAAGCCGCGTCCTAAGCGAACGTGCATCATCGACGGCAAGAAGCTTAAGATTGGCGAGTACAAGGCCCTCATGCGAGCCAAGCGTCAAGAAGTTAGACATGTATATTACACACGCGACGGTGAGCATATGATTAGGGCGCCATCTATGGCCACGACACTCAACACGCCTACGTTTCCATTGTTAGATTCGTCGGGCGGGTACACTCTAGCTGGTATCAGACCACCTACCCTGCCTACCATGGTCGATAGCGCGTCATACGAATCGGAAAATGGAATCGCATGAGAGTGAGAGCGCCCTCGCGGCCTATTTCTCTACATCAAAGCCGTTTGTAAAATGTATGATTTCTTAATACTTGCGTTAAGCTTTATCAAATGCTGACTTTGCGTAACGATAGACTGCAACGCTCGCTGCGAATTTTCCGTGAATATATCTGTCTAACATTTGAGGTGTATTTTAGATCGGAAAGGAAAATGTGCTGCTAATTGAACCTGAACGGGTTGTGTCGGTCACCCTTGTGGATGTTATAAATGGAATATGTAATGACATTTATGTAATGACGTGTATACTTGTATAGAATTGTTGGATTGTGGTATATGGGTATATGTGAGAAAGGTTGGGAGTGTTCAGCAGCTTGCGGTCTATCGTTGCATTATATTATCTTTTGAATGACTATACCCACCTTACAAGCATTGTCAAACAACGCCTGACCGGAACGCATAGAATGCGTTCATACATACATATACTATTTATGAGAGATAGAAGAAGAAGTATTTATTTCATGCAGCTATTTTTTTGAGATATTTATCTGAATCGTTATCTAGCCGGTGCATGTCAAATATTAAGGAAAATATTTTGAAAGCAGCGCTACCCTTAAGATTGCAGAATTTTGTGATCTGTCGGATAGATACATTTCAAATCATTAAACTTTTGTTTGCTGACTAGTCATTTGCAGTAATGTTATTACTCATCTGTAGAACGTTTTCAAAATCGTTATTTTTCTTTCTTATAATTGACTTGAACTACGCAATAGTTCTCTTATGATACTGGAACAGGACTTCCTTATAAATGTATGTATGTTTGTATTATTGTATATAAATGTAGTTGTGAATGCTCAAATTTTTCTTTGGGTTGTGTTTGTACAAAAATGATAAAATACAATCGAGAAAAAAAAAGACGAAAAAGGAGGAGCAAGTTTGACATTAAAAAAAAAGACGTGCAAGAGTTACGTTTGCAACTGAATCAACGAAACTAAACTGATTAGATGTAAGATTAGGATAATGAGGATAACGTTGGAAGTCTAATTAATAATGAGAGTTTTTTGTACCATACCTCATACTAATTGCTTCATGTGGTTTTAACAGTGTGATGTTTTGTGACTTTTGCATGGTGTACGCATATTATATCGTGTGATTGGACGTGGTCGTTAGATTTAGATGTCTAATGACCGGATAGTAGAAATGCATATTCGTGATCATGCTAGTGGTAGACAAAGAATGTGGACTAAACAAAAATTATAAGGAAGCATGATGATATTAGAAGCATATATATATATATAAATATATCTATCATGGGTGGACACTGTGACAATTGTCTTAGTATTGATGAATATGTATGAGCTAGAATGTGACGAATCATGGATGGCGTAGGTATTAGAAATCATGAATTATGCATTAGTTTTCATGAATTATGCATGATGCCTATGACCATGCTATTTGTGTACTGGAAACCACGTTCTTTTTTACCCTTTGTGTAGCTCTTAATAGTCGGGTGACGCTTTGCTCTCAAACATTATAGTTTCCATGTTGAGAAAATTGAACTTTTTATGCTCTATCGTTCACCTTGATTCTTTAGTATACGTTTGTGACTCTGTAAATATAGTATTTACCATTTTTTATAGTACACTGTTTAGGTTATATTTGGTATTTCATATAATTTATATTTACACTCAAAATTGCCCTGCTTTAGCATTAGAACGCAAACCCTGTTATTTCTTCTGCTGTACTGTTACATATCCCTATGTTCATGCGGCTCTGTTTTGAAGTTTAGTCCCATAGCTTCATTTTGGTGTTGTTTTTATTTGTCCTCTCCTAATCTTGCCTGCTATCGCTTGCAGTATTTTATATGTATTCACCCCTGATGGTATTCAGTTCTGTTGACCCATTTGTTTTTATTTTCATTGCCAAATTTGCATTTTTTTTGTGCCCCCTAAATGCCATCGCCATAATATTTTCTTTGAAAACTATCGGTTGATAGCCCTTACTTTTTCGAATCATTTGTATACAAAGTTTTTTTCCCCAAATGTTTTTATGTAAATTTCCTCTTCCTTTTGAATTGTGCAAAGAGACTTTTTAGAGAGTAAATTAAGCACTTTAAAAAAAAACTTACTCCCCCTCAGTTTGGCAATATAACATCTCATGTGTGAATGTGTCGATATCGGTAAGGTGTTAAACAATGTGCTACTGTCTCTTGAAATCTGTGGAAAAATTGTATTGTCAAAATGATAATCTTGCATTGAATAACCTATGTGTATGTAATATACTGACAGATGACATAATGCAAATAAACTTAGTCAATGGTAGTGAATGTATTGTAATCAAACTCAGCATTGTAGAATGTATCTGTGTTGAATCGTCCTACCCCTAACATATTCTATGGATTTCGTGGCGTAGAAATACCTTATTCTGTCTTGCCCGTGTCGTCATGGAAATGTAGGTCGTGAGGTCGTCGTAATAGCAACCCCTTCCAACCCTGTACTGTACATAACAAACAGACGTGTACTTCACACTTGTCGAGATCTTAAGATTAGAAAATGAGTTCTCAAATTCGCCTCTAAAGTTACTGACTTTGTTTCCTATAGCCAGTATGACATTTTGATAAATCCATTGTAGATATTCTCATTTTAAATCTGGACACATTTTGCTTAATGTATCTTTAGAGAATAGGAAAATAATCACTATTTTAGGTCTTCCAGTTATGATGTGATAAGGAAAGCAAACAAGCTTTGAAAGTCAATGAATGGGACCGTGGTTTAAAATAGGGGCAGGAATGTACGCATTCATGACAGATTTGTCTCCATATTTCATTTTGATAAGCTATGATAGCTTCATTACGAAGGAAGATAAGCAATGGCTTCATTTTTCAAAGAGAGTTCAATTTGCTTTGAATTCTAAGCAAATGATATACTCATTATCTGGCTATCCATAAGGTCCATAAAAGTTTGTTACATACAGGGGATGTGAAGGGGGATGAATTTTGATAGGACTGCTAAAGTTAGACACTTACTTGACATCTGTTCTTGTAAGGTTATGGACAGAATTGCATCATGGGTAAATTAATATAACTCTAATGGTAGTCTTGTTTGCCGTTCTTTGAATGAATTGTTGGTAAACGAGGCGACCATGATGGATGCAACTCTGTCTGTGATAGCTGCTCTGGTCTGGTTTAGAGCTGATCGTAATAGTTTGTAGTAAAACAGTCAATGTTTGTGAATGAGTGTAGAATCAGTGGTTCATCTAGACTTAGTCATGCATATCAGAGGGAAGGAGAACGTTTGTGTTCCTGTGTCATTCATTGCAGATCATGTCTAAGAGAGAGAGAGAGAAATAGATTTACTTATCAGATAGCCAAAATAGATTATTTAGATTTTATGACTATGTTGCTTCTACCTCAGATCTGTGTTTACGAATCAAAGGCTTGTATTTAGAAGGACAGCTTCTCGTCTGGTTTCAGTTTGAGATTTATAAACAATCCAGAAAGATAGAGAGAATATATATGATTGTATGTTTGGGACCAGTATGGTGTGAACAAGAAGTTCACGCCGTCTGGCTCGGAATAGACTATTTCAACTTCAACAATATCTTTTCATATATATTGACAGAGAAGCAAACCATTTGGGGGTTATAACAACTCACTAACATTTGTCCTGTTATGACAATAAAGAGGTATGGTATAGACCAATCTGAATACACGATGAATAAGACAATTTTTTTGTTAATCTGTGTTTATTCATTTCAGAAATTTGTTCTGGCTGGTTAAACTTACATGGCCGCAAAGTCTTGTAATATCCTGTCAAAATTGAAAGACCATAGAAGTAAAATGTCTCATGATATTTCCTTTAACTTTTGTAACTTGTGCCAAACTACAGAAGAGATTTATTTTATTTACCCTTTGAAATATTTTAAAAGTTGCTTTATTGTAGATAAAGTTTGGATGAATTGATTATGTACCATGTTTTGTGTTTTAGTATTAGCATATCCCTGGTAGCCCTGCACCAATCAAACCATCTCTTGTAGGTCTTTTAAGCCTGAAATGAATATTCATGACTTCTGTGTTCTTCCTAATGTAAAGATTGACCAAAGCAGTTGATTAGTGGAATATTTTGTTCAATTTGTGAAGGGGCTTTAATGAATGATATAAAATAAAGTTGTAGAAGAATTTCACAGAGTGTATTACTCCAATAGACTTAATTGCTACCTCACAAACCAGTTTGTTTTGCTCAAAAATACCTCGTTATATGGACATATATTATTTCATTTTGACCCACGTTTCCCTCAAAAAGAAATGAAATACTTTATCAAGGGTTTTTTTTTGTTTTGCCCTATAACGCTGTACAAAAAAGCTTTGCTTTGGTGCTCATATAGAGTGTTCGACTGTGCTGATCAAATCAGAACTGAAATTGGCAAAATATACTGCGTTTTTAGTAAATATCTCCCGACTGATTTATATGATGAATATCTTCATGATAAATCTAATTCTTTCAAGTCTCAAAGCAGCTGAAGTGGCTGGATTGAATAACACAATCATTTGTTCTGTCTTTTAAACAATTTTGTTAATAATTTGATGTCATTTTGAATAGGTTTATTGTGTTGTATTCTACCATCTTATCAAAGGAGTATGTGCTGTATTATGTACATAGTGTAATCTGTATACATTATGCACAACTTATGTGTTTATTTTTTAACAAATAATTGTATTGTGAATAAAACAATTTTATAATTATGATAATGCATTTCTATAATTTCATGTGTTTAGCTGTTACATTAATTTGGTTTTAATCTGAATAAGATTATGTTGTGGACAGTTTATTTATTTGTTAGTATGTTTTAATATTAATGAATTTGGACATATTAGAAGAAAAAAATAATTGTTAAAAGACATCATCTTTACAAAAGGAAACAATGATTGCTTTACAATGCTCTCAATAACTAAATATCTCCCCATTTACAGTTTTTACAAACAAATTCTTAAGATATCTTGTTTCTATCTGTCTGTCTACACTTGATCTCATTCTTGAATTTTTCTTCATCTTTCCTTTTCTATCTTTCTTCCTTTATACTCTTAGTTTTTTATCTTATCCTTCTCTCTCTCTCTCTCTCTCTCTCTCTCTCTCTCTTTGTTCTCTATCTAAATACAGATCTAATGTGTACTGGTCCTTCTTGAATAAATTTGTTTAAACAATGTTTTTTATAAATAAATTTTGTAAAAACATTTTGTTCCCTAAGACAACAATTTCCCCCACCAAAATATGTAGCATTTGTAAGATGAATTGATTTAGTGTATCATTTTAGTCAAATATGTATCTATGTATCAAATGATTATTCAAATATGTTTGTTTTGGAACTCCAAGTGTGCCATTATCTCTTCATTTTATCCTTCTGTAAATATTTCTATTTCATTTTTTTCTTAAGAGGTGTTTTGTGAATCATACGGGTTAAAAATATGTTACATTGTGGGTTTGTTTACATTGTGGGTTTGTTGGGCAGGCGAGGGTGCTGTTTGCTTGGAATGCTCCTCAGTTTATCATCTCTAGCCAAAGTGCGTTAACCCTCCTGACCTGCAGCTCACCAAATTAAAGAGTGCTCCACAGAATGCGCTCAAATGTGTTCATTTTTTAGACGGCCCTTATGTATGCCAGCATCAATTTTCCAATGAAAACAAAATATATGAGTAACTCGCTTCTGAAAATTGAGAGTTTTGATTGACAAACTTTGCATATAATGAAATTACCAATGCATTTATAAATGCATTGATCATGAAAATTATATTGTTTTATTCATTAATCATGAATAATTCATTCGGCGCTATAAATTAGTCCCACCTACATGTACTTAATTAATGATTACCGGTACCATAGTACATGGACTTTAATTCTAAGTTTTGCTTCAAAATATATGCATAATTAATTTTGTTTATTAATTCACTAACTACAAACATCAAATTTTGTTTGTACAATTTGTATCACATGGAACTACAGTATTTTGATAACACAATTGAAGAATTACTCCATGAACATTGAATTCCATTTTATAAAGAGAAGTTTCACTTGTTTCATTTTTGCATTTTTTCCTTCAAATTTATAGGATAGTAGGAAACTGGTGCTCAAACCTACACCAAAAAATGAGTGAGATTTTTTGGTTAAATTTTTCCATTTGAAAATTTGTAAGGCTCAAATATGAAGCAAAGAGGGTCATGTCATATTGATGTGTAATACTGTATGGGGTGCTATATTGCTTGTTTGACTAAACTAGGATTATTTTGTTGTATTGCCAAAGTTAGTCTTTTTCCAGTCATTGAATGGTAAAGAATAACATCATAGAACTGTTTCTGGAGGTTGCTATAAACTGAGCGCCAATTTCTCCTATAAATTAGATTGAGTTTACAAGAAAGAGAAATTGACTCACTTCAGTTTTACTTTTACAGCAATGAATATACCATTCACTGCCTGGAATAAGACTGAAGTATAAAACCTTAACGACAGAGGGCGTAATCGATGATCAGACTCAGAGCCAGTGAGTTTGTCCAAATAGGTTTCTATCAGGTTTATATAATGGCCTATGTTGCTATGTTGGACAAGCAAACAATAAGCATTATCTTTCAGAAACCTCTTTATCAAATTCTCTGATTCTGGGCATGATTATTTTTACATTATTGGACCGCATTATGCCCTCTTGATCCAAGCAAGCCGTTATGTAATATTTATATTGTCCGCTTACTCAACCTTATATTTTGTTTTACTCATATTAAGTCAGTTTAATGGCATTATTTGTGGATATAGTTTTTCTGTTTATTTGCTCTCCCTAAAAAGAAAGATGATCTGATGTATCTGTTAACTGTAGAATGATTGTATTTGTGCTGCCATAGGCTCATCTGTATTCTTCTCTTCATCATGGGAGGACAAAATATGAAAAGAAAATGACATTAAAAAAAAATGAATAAAAGTGACAGAGTATGAAAAGTTGTGTGTGGACCTGCTTTTTGTTTTAAGTGATAGTTGTTTCCTGTTTTCTTGAGGAGAAGAAAAGAGTTGTACAATACCTGTTTCAGTGATTACTGCCCTGCAGTTAATTCCCTGCATTAAAGGTAATACAAAGTTTTGGTAAGGGGTCATGAATTTGGTTCAAATGAACATATTGGAAGCATATGCGATCCTACAATAATATATACAGATATCGTTGTCGCGATTGAAATCGAGTCTAAAGTTATGAACTTGAAAATAATAAACTCTTTATGTTGTATAGCTTCCTCTCAAGGTCAAGATATTAATTAAGCTATAAAACAATGTTTCTTGACTAAAATCGACCGATTAGCTATTCTCATTTGAAAGTTATATATCCCAACTACATATTCTGATATTTTCATGGTCGTAGCTACCAGTGTACGGCCGTAGGCACTATTTGAAATTTATCAACATTTACTGGGAGCACCCGTAAATTTGTATATTTAATTTTTCTCGAAAGCAGAAGTGTTTTAGGAGCTAAATTTTATAGTGCGTATAATACATCCGCAGGGGCATCCAAATATATAAAAATTGTAAAGAATCTCTATCTATCCAATTTTCAAAAAATTCCAAAACTTTGTATTACCTTTAACCAAATTCCTAACTTCAACCCATGAGCCAGCTCTATTGCTAATGCTAAACCTAAATGTAATTATCTATTGGTCAGATATGGGGCAGCAAACTACCGCATTAAAGGTGCCACGTCTTATTAACATGTAAATAAATGACAACTGAGCGCAAAGAAGGGCTTGCAGGTGTTTACTGAGCTCTGTATTGTATGATACAGAAATGTGAACTGTATAAACAAAATAAAGCCTCGAAGAATTGTCGCAAGAGTAAATGTATGAGCATCAAGAAAGGTTGGATAGATTATAGTGGGGAAGATTTAATATTTACTAGTTGACCTATTCATTCATTCATTCAAAATGGTTTATTTCAAATATAACTTTCATCGCAGCGCGGTTTAGCTGAATTACAAAAGTTTACAAACAAAATTAATAACACGATGTAATATATTATAATGCAACATCACATATATTGAATCTGAGAAATAAATCAGTCTAAATACGAGAAATATCTCTTATTGCAACATATGGAAACACAAATTAGAAAGAAATCAGAATTATCATAAAGAAATACAGTTCTACTGAAATCATGTGAAAGAAAAAGGACTGAAGTACCGGTAAGCAATAAAAGGAGCAAGTGTATGTGGTGGAAAATATTGAGAGTAGACCTGAAAAGTGAGGAGAAAAGTTTGCAAATACAAGGCAAATTATTGAAATTAAGAATGGGAGAGATTTAAAGAGGAAGAGTAAAGGCTGAGCGGGGGAAGGTGTGGAAATAAGCTGTAGAAAGCGAAGACGGAAAATATGTATATAGGAGGATAAGGAAGAGAAGGGAAAAGAAGAAGACAATGAAGAAGAAGAAAAAGAAGAGGAAGAAGAAGAAAAAGAAGAGGAAGAAGAAGAAAGGGAAGATAAAAGATAAAAGAGTAAAAGAACAAGACAAAGTGGAAATATACAACCATGCCTAAAGTGGACAAGAGATGGGGGTGTAGTTTGGATAAACTAGCAAATAAAAGGTAGATACCGGTACATATATTTATATAGTAAATAATAAAACCAACTCTGATTTTTCTGGCCGTCAGAAATACCCCTTTCCCACCGGGTACCCCAGGGATCTATTCTCGGCCCCATACTATTTCTTATGTTTATTAATGATATATAACCCTCTTGTTTTGAAAAATGTTCGGTTCACCTTCGTGCAGATGGCAACGTTATATATTATTCAGATAAAGATTCTTGTAATATTGAAAATGTTTTGAATATCGAATTGCATAAGTTATATTCTTGGATGAATTGTAATAAGTTAAAAATAAATTCTACTAGGACTGTTAGTATGCTGATAGCCACTAATGTTGAACAGACACAGTAGGTTGAACTTAAAAATTAATGATAATGATATTGTTCAAGTTGACAAATTTAAATATATAGGTATTTGTATTGATTATGAATTAAAATGGAATATACACATTGATTTGGTTCGGTGGAGTATCTTTTACTAAAAATTGAAAATGAAATTTAGCCAAATTTAACTTTTGCTAGATATTGGGAAGTAGCTGTGATGAATCTAGATGATGATCTAGGCTACAACTGAAAACTGGATAGGAAAGAATGAATATTGATTGTTAACAAATAATTGGACATTTAGAGATATGATTAAATGAATCAATGTAATGGTTGATCGATTAAATGAATGAGTGAGCAAGTGCACGACAGATGACAAAAAGATATATTGATATAATATTTTGAACATATTATATTTATTTAACATATGTTTGCTCCCCCAAAAAAAATGTGAGGGAGGGACAATGAGGGGGGGTGAATAATGAAGAAAACTATCAGAATAAAGCAGAAGATTAGAAGACTGTAATGAATAAGGGGCAACAATTAAACAAAATATCACATTTTGTTTTTACAACTTTATTGAAAGTATTTTATTAGTTTACCACTACCGTAAATGCTATTTATCGACCAATCATGGCCCGCGGTCTTTTCGAAAGTTCACCATATGCAAATCTGTACAGCCCGCTGCAGTTCAAAACATCACTTCGTCAAACTTTGTAGCGGCGAAATTCAGCTTTCTAACCGTAATCTTGACTTTCATCATTGGTGCCAAGTGGTATGTACTTCTTCGAAATTTATGTTAGGATATTTTTTCTGGTGAATTGATGTGGAAATATACAGATTTTGCAGTGTGAAAACGACAATCATGTGCTGCATTGAAACGCCATTTGTATGCCATACAACGTGTTCAAAGGAAGTTCCTCTCGCCCGAGCTCGGGCCGGGCGGACCTCCCTCCCGCTGTTGCTGGCAGCCGCGCTGCGCCGCACTGCCACAGTGCACAAAAACACAGTGCACAGAAAATTCAAACAGCGTGTTGGGCGACATTATCTCAAAATATGCAAAGGGAGTAATTATCAAATTTGACTTAGATCTACTAGGTTGCTCGACTCCTCTGGGCCTCTGGCTGGCCACTTGAAATTGTAATTTGAAGAAGTCTTTGAATCAAACAAGGGGGTGATTCTTCTTCCTTACCCCAACGATTCTTCCATGTTCATGATCATGAATCATGATGTATTGACTATTGTTGTATTGATGATTCAACATGGCGAAGAGAAAGTATGCATGTGCAGGCTGTTTGTGTCTTGGACTGATCGTAAGAGAGGAAGTTTGCATGCGGGCGTGGTGCGCATTAGACCGAATTTTTCTGTCTCTTTCGTTCGTTAGCCTCTGATTTGGGTAGGGTCCGCTCCTCTCTTTAGAGACAGAACAGGCCCATACGCTTTAGTGTTCATGTTCTGATGTTTCTTTAGAGTCTACACCAAACTTGGCGAAACTACCGGCCAAATTCCATATTTCACAGGATGCATATCCGGTGGATCTTATTTTGAAAATTAGGTATAGATCTAGACCTTTTCTAGCCTATAGGCTAGGCTTAACTACTTCAGTTCCACTTACCAACTTGACTGAAATAATCTGTTTAATGGTCCCTTTTTAGGAAATTATGGGTCAAAATCGACATCCCTTTTAAAAACTGTGAACGAGTTACTAGTTCGTAATGCATCCTGTGAAATATGGAATTTGTCCGGTAGTTTTGCCAAGTTTGGTGTAAAGAAATGTTACACAGAACATGAACACTACGGTCTGGAACCCTCACACAAACAAGCATATATCCAAAATCGAGGCAGTACAAAGGCGAGCAGCAAGATTCACCCTCCAGAGATATCGTCGTATGGCCAGTGTCTCGGCCATGATTCAAGATCTGAAATGGGAGAGCCTGGAGAGGAGAAGAAATGCTGCAAGCCTCCACCTCATGTACAAGATCCAAAACGACACAGTAGCCATCAATGCACACCATTACACAGCCCCCATGATTGCCAGCAACACACGACAGTATCACTCAAAGAAGTTGCTGGCTATCCCATCCCGCACCCAGCTCTACCAGAACTCATTTTTCCCTCGGACAGTAACTGCGTGGAATGCACTTTCAAAGATCACCCTTGACGCTACTTCACTGGAGGGCTTCAAGGGAGCGCTTCCACCAAGCATCTAGACCAAGAACTAGATAGTTTATTCCTCAGCACTACATCCTGACTTATGGATCCTGCTGAGTATCGTCGTAGAAGTAGAAGTACAGCGTATGGGCCTGTTCTGTCTCTAAAGAGAGGAGCCGACCCTACCCAAATCAGAGGCTAACAAAAGAAAGAGACAGAAAAATTCTGTCTAGGTGCGCATGTGCCAGGTGGTATAGCGGTGTCTTGGGGGTGGGGTAGGTCTATGCATAATTGTGACTTTTTTTTAATATCGATGACTGCTCTGTCTGGTTCTGGAGGACTATCTAAGCAAGAATAGGTAGATACATAGATTTATATAGATCTAGGTCTAGTAAATAATAAAATCAGTTCTGATTTAAATAATTGTCCGGAAACACAACTTGTCCAGACAAAACACAACGTCTGGTATAAGTGGGTATGTTCAATTTACTTAGATATTTCTCACTAGGTCTACTTTCCTTTTGATCTGTTCAGATAAAGCTAGCCCTACTAATGTCCACATCAGGTGAGAAGAGGAAGAAGGATAGTATAGAAGCCAGCTGCAGGAGGAAGAAAGGTAAGCTCATCAAATCATCAGGACCGTCAACTCAAACTCAAAGTCTCAAATTTGTTTGTTTGTTTTACCTGACTGCTAAGAAAGAATGTGTATGCTTGTGAGTAAATCGTGACCAGTATGAAAGACACCACACCACAATATCGTCGTTAAGTTGCTGAAAAGGGTTTTGACGAGTACCAGCATACATGTAGACGTAAGCAACCAGGGAACCGACTGCTTTAAATCCAATAGACAAGTTCGGATAATACTTTAAATTTATGATTATATGTTATAGAAATATTAAGTTTCATTATCATATGTACATATATTATGTAAAAAAACATTTTGACATGAAGAAATTATTGTTTGTTTATGTTGTATTATACCTTACATTTATATGTTCTTTGTTATTCAGTTATATTGTATATGGAAAAATGCAGAAATAAAATCAAAATCAAAAAATCCTCTCCTAGGGACTTGGAAATGAGGATTAATGCCTTAGAGCTGGAATCTCCCACTCCAGGAAAGCATAGAGAGTCAATGCTAATTGCGTATTGACCCCTAGCACTGCACTACGTGTTAATAGGCAGCATTTAAATACATGAATAGTCAATAAACTCATACCACACAGATGAACACAATCATGCCGATGCGGCTGATCGGCAAGTTTGACAGTGGACTCACAATTTGAATTTTTAAATTATTCTTTCTAACATCGGAATGTTGACAAAATGTATTTTACTGCTATCAATTGTCACTAAAGTACAGATTTTTAGTGAAATCATTTGAGTTTTGTACTATGGTGTTTGAAATGTTGAAAATCAATAGCACAACTTTTAATACATGGCCAGGATAGTAATGCGCCTATGTGTGGAATCTCCCAGTTACTAGATCTCTGCCAGTTACGAGCCACTAAGCCTCTTCCTCAGTTGACTACCTGTGAAAATCTGAAAATCTGAAAACCTTGACAGTCAGAAAAGAGTTAATAAATGTCTGTATTTGTTGTATTTTATACTTATTATTTTCTCTTTTAATGTATTATGTTATTGTCATTTACGGTTGTTCTTATTCGAAAGTGAAAATAAAATTAATTGAATTGAATTGAATTTGTCTGTTTATTTTGATCAGTTCGGAAATCCATGAGCTGGCGTGAGAGCAAGGAGGCCATCAAACAAGACTTGGAAAAATTCTTTCAGGAGAAGTTTACAAGCGGTGCTAAAATGGAGCGTAAACGAGAGAAGATTCTTACAGAGATCTTTGCATCAGAACGGCGGTACTTGGAGCAGTTGGATATTATCATCACTGTAAGTAATCTAGGAGAAAAATTGTAAAATTTGTAATTCCAATCATAAATATCTTGATAATCAGACAGGCGATCAGCTTGTAAAAGTCTTGGGGTTCCTGAATGACCTAAAGATTTATAATTATCATTGCAGCGTGAGCTAAATCCAGGATTTTGTTTCAGGATCTGAGACAAAGTTACCGGATTTATTTAACGATCTGAGGCATTTTTGGAGACTAACCATGACAAGTCATGTGATGTTCTTGCCATTTCTGGATTAAATTTAAATTCACTTATTGAGCACATGCATTAGCAGCAGAGTAAAAGTACATCTCCATGCCATCTAAACTGTAGTGTAACTTAGACTGGACTTCAACTCTGGTTTAACTTAACTGGACTTTCAGAAACAGAAATGGAGAGTTAAACCCCACTTAGACTGGAACTTATATCCGACTTCATGATACAAGATTACAAGAATGTGAGTTAAATACAAGATTGTGGTGGTTATTTTACCTGACTGCTAAGAAAGCATGAATGCTTGTAAGTAAGCAACCAGACGGCCGACGGCTTTAGGCCCTCTCCGAGGGACCTGGTAATGAGGATTAATGCCTTACCAAAGGGCACTAGTGCATCGACTTGGTTTCGAACCCGGGTCACCGAATTACTGCTCTACCGACTGAGCTATCGCGCCTCCTGATACAATACACAATCCATTAAACTCATTTTTTTGCAATATTTTCTCTCTTTTTTTTTTATCTGCAGCATTTCATAAAGCCATTGAGGCAGCTGGGTATCGTGCCTGAGAATGATATTCGTATCATGTTTGGAGACATCACCGCTATCCGAGCCATCAACAAAGAACTCTTAGCTCACATGGAAGAGATGAGTATCGGTGAAGCATTCTTACAGCTAGCTCCTTACATCAAGCTCTACTCTACCTATGCTAATAACTTTGAGAAGGCTGTCGATCTTTTACAGGTACGGTATGCATACCTGCCAACCCTTTCGAAATGTCCGGAATTCTCAGTTTTTTCAAAATTTAGAATTTTTTTAAATTTTATTATTTTGTTATTTAAAAAAAAAAAGAATTATGATTATTTCAATATTTTTTAGTTATTTTTATGCCTCCGTTACGAAGTAGCTGGAGGCATTATGTTTTCGGGTTGTCCGTCCGTACGTCCCGTTTTCGTGATCGCGTTATCTGAAGAACCGATTGATGGATTCCTGCCAAACTTTGGTCATGTATGTATCTTGCAGAGCCAATGAACTGATTAGATTTTGGGGTCACGAGGTCAAAGGTCAAAGGTCACAGGGCTCATTATGTATGCAAAAACAGCTCGTGATCGTGTTATCTGAAGAACCGATTGATGGATTCCTGCCAAACTTTAGTCATGTGTGTATCTTGCAGAGCCGAAGAACTGATTAGATTTTGGGGTCATGAGGTCAAAGGTCACGCGGCTCATTATGTATGCAAAAATGGCTTGTGATCGCATTATCATTAGAACAGATTGATGGATTCCTGCCAAACTTAGATCATGTATGTATCTTGCAGAGCCAATGAACTGAGTAGATTCTTGGGTCATGAGGTCAAAGGTCATGGGCTCATTATGTATGCAAAATAGCTTGTGAACGCATTCTCATTAGAACTGACAGATAGATTACTATTAAACTCAGGACATCTTGCAGAGCCAATGTACTGAGTATATTTTAGGGTCATGAGGTCAAAGTTCAAAGGGTCATATATGTATATGAGAAATTGCTTGTAATCACGATATTTTGAGAACCTGTTAATGGATTACAAATGAACTTGAATTTGAAAAATTTCTTCTGTTTTGGTTGGTAAAATTGCTCTATGACGGAGGCATCATTTTCGACTGCGCGCAGTCGAATTCCATCTAGTTTATTTTTATTTTTTATTATTATTTTTTTTTTTAAATCATCATGTGCTGCGATGTATTGCCAGTAACACTGCCGCTGCATTTGCGACCGCCTGTTAAGGGGAAAAAAAATCTTATTTTCGAAGGCATACCGTGCTAAAAATTCCTAATTCTCATTTTCAAATGTTGGCAGGTATGGGTATGCATAATAGGCCATTTTCATAATGTTTTCAAATTTGATGCACAAATCTTGAAAGTGCCATGTTACAAATTATTTCATTCACCTGTAACAAATAATTGTATTTTGAAAATCAGAATACGAATCGCATACACTACGTGTTGTTAGGTAGGGCAAGCCATAATGTTTTTATACCAACTTATTATTATTACCAATAGTTTAATTTTACAGGGTTGATGCTATAGAGTTATAGAGTGGGGGGGGGGGGGGGTACTTTGATAGTCGAGTCATATTTTGTTGTTAATTATCATCTTCAGATGTAGGAGTATTACACTAGCAGAGCTGCCAACCATTCCGTTTTTTCCTCCAAAGTATGGTATTACGTTTTTTCCTTATAAAATATGTTTTAAAAAAAACATACTGCAAACAACTGCCCTAAAATGTTGATTTGATCACTAATTCGATAGAAAACTAAGTTTATAACATACTTAAAAACATACTTGAAGAGAAAAATATTCTCAAAAAGAATGAAATGTCAATAATACCAAAATAAGGACACAAAAATATCTGCTTTTATGTAAAAAACAACATGAGGAATGGACATTTCTGCATTGGAAGTGTGTCCTGCATGGTTGTAAGTTTCGATTTAATGAATTCCTTTTTTTTTGCTTGAAGTTGAAATCCCTTTTTCTTGACATCATGGTTCCTTTTTTTGATCGCACAAGGTTGGCAGGATGGTTAACAAGATGGCTAATTATATTTTGCTGCATTTTTGTGTACTGTCTTCCACACAGGAATGGGGAAACAAGACAGCTAAGTTTGTTAGGTTCTTGAGAGAGACGGAGAAGAAAGAACAGTGCCGTAGTCTTACATTGCATGCACTACTCATTACACCTATTCAGAGAGTTCCAAGGTAAGAAAAATAGAATTTGTAATAATTACATGCATCAGTGAAACAGATATAGTTTTTCAATGCAATGATAAGTACAACTAGTTAAATTAACATCATATATGAACGAGAGATCATCTATAGAAGATTTGTATACACTGAATATTAATAGTAGTGCCCTGCCAGAATCATTCCTGTTTTAGTTGCTTCTCTTCAAAATCCTTGCTCAATACACATTTCTTTTTTACCAGCGTTACATTGTCATCACATTTATATAACATTATAAAAGCTTTGGATCTATAATATTGATTCACCATGAAGCTGCATGGAGAGTACTTCTAATCATTGTTGGCTATGCTTTTTATGCAAAACCCAATTGAGCAAAAAGTGTTACATTTGATAGGAGACATATCGTAAATCTACGTGTATAAGGCGCACCTGTGTATAAGACGCACCCCTATTTTTTTTTTTGAAAAAAAAAGAAGCAAGCCAGGTCCGTGTTAAAAAACCCATGCGGGGAAGGACTGTGAGGTGCAGTTGAAGGGGCCGATTTGTGCTTGTGAACTTGTCACAAATAATAGTAACAATGTCGTTTTTAGAAGAATGTGTAAGATCATTAATGTTAATTAAAACAGTAGAGGACCTAGGATAGACCTTGTGGTACGCCGTGTGTAATAGAAGAAAAATTGAGGAATTATTATAAACTACATTTTGAGATCTATTAGAAAGATTACTTTAAAACCAAGATGACAGATAAATTGGAATGTTGTGCTAGTTTCCGAGTGGTGAGTCAACACACCGATTACTGAGCTGGAAGACATTGCCAAGACATAGTGCCCGGTAATAAAAAAAAAAAAAATAACAAATAACAAATTTATTTAAAAAACAAAACAAAACAAAAAACAGGAAAACAAAACCATCCAATTGAAAACGGATAGAGCCATTGACAGTCGGATATTGGACGGTTAAGCGTTTTGACTACAGCACTAGTTGCAATAGAAAATTGTTGTTCCAGTGTCAACTTTGACTATCTTTGTTTCCTCCTTCAGATACAAACTCTTACTCAAGCAACTCTTAGACCACACACCATCTAGCCATGAGGACTATTCCAAAATCAAAGGTATAGTAGTATACAAATAATACACAGCAGTGAGGGCATTAGTAAGAATTACCCACACAAGTGAGGGCATTAGTAAGAATTACCCACACAAGTGAGGGCATTGGTAAGAATTACCCACACAAGTGAGGGCATTGGTAAGAATTACCCACACAAGTGAGGGCATTGGTAAGAATTACCCACACAAGTGAGGGCATTGGTAAGAATTACCCACACAAGGTACCTTTGGAACAGTCTAACATATATCGCCAAGGCTGTTTGGACTGTTTTGAAGGTAGCGAGTGTGGGTAATTTTTACTAATGCCCGAACAAAATGATGTGTATTATTTGTTTTATAAGATTTTTGTAAGATTATAAGATTATGTTTTATTTGTTTTATAAAATGAAGTTTTATAACATAATTTTACTAATGTTACTAATTTGGATATTCAAGACTTTTCTAAATACGGTACATGATTGGTCAATTGGTGGTCACGTGATAAAATATAATTTCACTATTAAAAACAAATCTCTGCCAGAGCTCCGAATATTTTCCACTATTTTTTCCTGGGCAGAACTGCGCATGGTCTATGAGACTTTCAGGTAGATAAGCATTGTAACATCACATCATGTTCAGTCAAAAGTAATGTGCAATTAGCGCGTCTCATTAAATGCGCGTTAATATAATTGTGCGCAGGTTAAATTGACAAATTACAACTGATTGTAAACTTCTCCAATACCCGGCCCAATGTGGGTGACATAAGAATAAAGTTAAAAACCATATGCCAGCCAATCATTAAGTCAAACGTTCAGATCGTAACAAAGTGATATAAAACAAATATACCAAGCATTTAGTTCATAAGAATAGTGGAAATTATATATCTTTGGAGGGACTGCAATAGTTACTATTTTTTCCTCTGGGCTTCGCCCCTCGGAAAAATAGTACTTTGCCAGTCCCTCGTCAGATAAATAATTTCCACTATTGCTTTCTCACAGCTTGGTATATTTGTATAATATAAGGCCAACAATCAGTAGCTAATTTCATGCCTGCAGTTTTGACCAATCAGATGCCTGGTATCTTGATATGCGGTAGCTGTATAATAAATGCTGTACTATTGTTTTGAACATTTCAGACGCCCTTCAAAACATCTCAGAAGTAACGCACGGTATCAATGAGTACATCAGAGAACATGAGAACTTTCAGAAGATGTTTGATATCCAGAATTCCCTCGGTGGCAGGGCTCCTAAACTCATCGTCCCTGGACGCAAGTTCATCAAAGAGGGCCCACTCATGAAGGTGGGTACAAGCAGGCCTGATAAAAACCCGATTAAAATTGGTTTCCCGATTTTTAAAAAATTTCCCGTTTTTTTTTCTTCTTCTTCCCGATTCTTTATTTTTAAAAATATTTTTAAACCAGATTTTTACCAGATTTTTCCCGATTTCCCCCTTACTTTCTCTATTCTTCCCTATTTTCCCCTATTTTCCCCAATTTCTTACTCTGTTTTTTTTACTCAAGGGTGGCGTGGTTGAGGGGAAAACAAAGAACTTTTTTTTTTTAGTGCTCACTATTACCCCTGGTACAAGTCACTATGAACATGACGGACAAAGAAAGCAGACAAAATATACAGTTCCTCATTCTACCCTCAACAATTGCTATGGTAGACAAAGGAACATCCCTTCACTGCTATTACATGTATGTAAAAATGTGTAGAATAGGTGAATATGCATGTGACACCTGTTCTACACATTTTTACATAATTACCTAGATTACTGAGAGTCCTTTTTAGGACTCCTTAATCCTCGCTCTCTCTCACATGGTGCACCTGCAAGCCTACTGTATATCTTCATCACTATGCAAGCAGATATTTACATGCAGAATAGATTTTGCATTCAATTTGGTACATAACTTGGCTTTCTTGTGCGTATGCTGCAGGGAATATATCTTCCAGACATTTATATGTAAGATAATCCAAAGTTCTTTTGAGCCTTTTGTATTCTATCCTTTCTATATTTTCTGTATACAGGTCACTAAAAATGGCTCCGGGTCCCATGAGCGCATGTTCTTCCTTTTCTCAGACATCTTGATCTACGCCAAGCATAACATGAGCCTAGAGCGCCCCCTATTGGCCAAACCTTACACATGTTCGTCCGTCATTCAGCTTGAAGATTGTAAGGTAGACCTCGTGCTCGGGGAACAGAAGATTGACGGAGCGGGGGCGCTGTTCAAGGTAAGGAATTGCTTTTTCTTTCTTCAATGAATCGAAATCTATGAAAAGGTTGTTTTGATGGAACTTAATCTGGACCAATAGAACATTTTTACTAACATATTCAAATGGATGTTTCTCTTTCTTTTAATCCTGTAACTTTCATATTTTCTATTGCATTATACTCATTAATAAAGAAATTCTCTTTCTCTATGAACTTGTTCGTAACTTTCCTAACAATTGAGAATCATGTCTTGTAATGAAGTTCTCTTTTTATATCCTTCTTGTTTGTAGCTGTCATACAATGAGAATCATCTCTTGTTATATTCTACTGACAACAATGAAGCAACTATTGAGAATCATGCCTTGTAATGAAGTTCTCTTTCTATATCATTCTTGTTTGTAGCTGTCATACAATGAGAATCATCTCTTGTTATATTCTACTGACAACAATGAAGCAACTATTGAGAATCATGTCTTGTAATGAAGTTCTCTTTCTATATCATTCTTGTTTGTAGCTGTCATACAATGAGAATCATCTCTTGTTATATATTCTACTGACAACAATGAAGCAACTATTGAGAATCATGTCTTGTAATGAAGTTCTCTTTCTATATCATTCTTGTTTGTAGCTGTCATACAATGAGAATCATCTCTTGTTATATTCTACTGACAACAATGAAGCAACTATTGAGAATCATGTCTTGTAATGTAGTTCTCTTTCTATATCATTCTTGTTTGTAGCTGTCATACAATGAGAATCATCTCATGTTATATTCTACTGACAACAATGAAGCAACTATTGAGAATCATGTCTTGTAATGAAGTTCTCTTTCTATATCATTCTTGTTTGTAGCTGTCATACAATGAGAATCATCTCCTGTTATACTCGACTGACAACAATGAAGCACTGTCATGGATTGACAAGCTCCAGGGAACTATCCAAACGCTGAGGAGAAACCGCGCTTCACTGCGTACACCCTCCGTCATGGAGAGACGCAAAGAAGAGGCTTTCACACGTGATGCGGGACGAACGCCGTTCAAAGCAAGCATGAGAATCCGCAGTATGTGCAGGAAACCACAACTCACCAGCATCCAGTTAGTCTCTCAGGTTAGAAATAGTATACCACCCCCCCCCCCCCAAAAAAAAAAAAATTAATACATACTGGGGGGTATTTCATGAAGCTGTTTGTAAAGTTACGCATGACTTTACATACGACTTGTATATGAAGTGCCAGATAGGATGCCCAAATTTGTTTCTGATATTTTCAATTACCTCAATTAAATTATGGCAAAAAATATACTTTGCATTAAAAATGTCTGTTATAATAAGAATATTAATCTACATCTGCACAGTTCAACTTTATTTGATGCAGTTAATAATGATTGAGCATCCCATATGACATTTCATATACAAGTCGTTCGTAAAGTCATGCGTAACTTTACAAACACCTTTATGAAACACACCCCTGGTAACCTGGATATTTGTTCAATTCAATTCAATTTATTAATTTCATAAAATACAAAGATTTTTAAAGGGACTTGGTAGTAGGCTTGAGTCGGTACGGTCGATCACACCGGGACCCGACCGTTGGCGTCGGGTCCCGGTTTCGTTTTTTGAGAACCGACGCTCCGAAAAAAAATAATGAAATATGTAAGAAATTGCAGTTTTGCACACCACTAAAATCATTCCACCTTGAAACTTAAGTATTTAATTGTTACCAATCATATTCCAGCTCATCCTGAATCAATCCGAACTGCTGATATAAATATGGGTTGCAAAGCAGTTCGCCCCATGGGGTTGTTGTTGCCAGCTGCTAGCTAGCAACTGTACTGGCCGGGTCTCTCGGCAGGATTAATAAATCAGATTGAAAGAAACATTAATGTTTGAATAATAAAACGGCTTTCTAAAAAGTACTTCTTTACAACATACCGATCGAATAATTTTTAAAAGACAAAATGGATATTATTTCTTTGATTTTGAACACCGCATGCTTCTTTTAAAAGCTGAAAATTACTTGGTAATCACAAAAAGTTTCGATACGGATAGCTGTTGCAAGGCAAGTTCAGACTAGTCTCGGAAAAATGCGCAGTGCTCGATCCTCGTAGTTAGCTGTAATCCGTGCCAGAACAAACCCAAACAAAGACGTGATCGTAACGAGAAAAAATCATTAAATACTACGAGAGCACAATTAGAAAGACAACTACTCAAAATTATAGTAAGCAGATACATAACTGGGAGGAATAATACAATAGTTGTCCAAGAAAAGCCACAGAAATAGTGATATTTAAGGAGTTACTATAGGTACAATCATTATCGGAATGGGCCTGCTGATATGTCCGAATTACACGTTATTTGGTTTCTAGCCTCGTGTTCAAACACGAGGCTAGAAACCAAATAACGCCCTCTACGGTAAAAAGCAGTATAACAAAGGATTCGAGTATTTGCAGCAAGCCCCTTGCGATAAAAATGTACCCAGTTACTCCTCGATTATCACAATTTCTTTGGCATTTCTTGGGCGATTATTGAATTCTTTGTCCAAGTTATTTATCTGATTATCGTAATTTTGAGCAGTAGTTGTCTTTCCAATTGTGCTCTCGTAGTTTTTAATGATTTTTTTCTCGTTACGATCACGTCTTTGTTTCGGTTCGTTCTCGCACGCATTACAGCTAACAAGGAGCACTGCGCATTTTTCCGAGACTAGTCTGAACTTGCCTTGCAACAGCTAATATCCGTATCGAAACTTCTTGTGATTACCAAGTAATTTTCAGCTTTTAAAAGAAGCATGCGGTGTTCAAAATCAAAGAAAAAATATCTATTTTGTTTTTAAAAATTATTCGATCGGTATGTTGTAAAGGAGTACTTTTTAGAAAGCCGTTTTATTATTCAAACATTAACGTTTTTTGACCCGATTTATTCAACCTGCATGAATCAAAATGGCGGCTCGATCGTTGTCTTTCTATTTTTGCTCCAGTTTTTTTACTTTTAGAGGCACGATAATGGCACTAAACATCGCCAATCATGGATAAAAAATAATGTCAAATGAAAGAATATACCGATCTGTGCCGAGGTATGCATGTGTTGATTTATTTGACTGATAAAAAAGGTTACTTTTAAGGGACATACTGATGATATGCGCTTTTTATAGAGGCAAGTGACAAATCCTGCGAGCTGATTTCGGGACACCGGGTCCCGATCGGTGCAAGGCCGTCGGGACCCGGTTTATGAAAATCCCGACATGACTCAGGCCTACTTGGTAGCATTGTTTAGATGAGAGTAAATAGTGCTAAGGTAGTGACTTCAATGCTAGATGTACAATTAAAGATAATTTGAAAGTTTGAGTGAAAAAAATAAACTTGAGTTCTGGTTAAAAAAAAAAAAAAAGAATTCTCACAGAATCTAACGTCTAACGAAACTTACACTGAATGTTCAAATAAATAATTTAATTTTAGAGGGTTAGTACAGAAGAAGGAATATAATAAGTAACATTTCACACAAAAATTATACAGTTTATTCATTGACCTTCAACAATGTTACAGAGTCACTTTAATATATATAAAAAATTTGTGCCTAATTGCAGTAAAACATAGCGATTCGCCTTACAATCCTAGTAATGAAAACATTTGAGATCGCTTGGATAGTACCATAAAAAGTGCTCCCTGAGTTTAGCAGTTGTTTTTAGTAGGTGATGGAATCCATGTTTTTGTTATATAAAACATGTTTGGTCTTTCACAGTACCTGAACTTGTAGTGGATAAGGCTGTATATACATTCATTAAGAGTCTTATTCCTCTTGCCTATTGTGCAATGTCTGTGCATGTCATTTGAAGAGCTCGGTTTTGAACAATTGTAATTATTATTTTTTGAATGGAGTATATTTCCATTTTTAATGTATGGATGTGAAGCTTGGACCCTGACATCAGATCTAAGAAAGCGACTGGCAAGTTGTGAAGTTTGGTTCCTGAGAAGGATGCTAAGACTTTCATGGACAGAAAGAGTTTCTAATATTGAGGTTTTTGCCATGGCAGGAACAAGACGAAAGCTTCTGAATAATATAAGAGGTCGACAGCTGAGCTTCTTGGGCCATGTTATACCTAAGAATGGTTTGGAAAATCTTGCACTGACTGGAAGAATCGAGGGGAGGAGGAGTAGGGGTAGAAGGAGGTTTCTGTGGATGAGTAGCTTAAGGAGTGGGATTTCTGAATGTGGAATTGATCTCGGGGAGAATGAATTACTTCCTAGAATATGGGATAGAGAGTTGTGGCACTCCATGGTCGCCAACGTCTCAGGATATGGCACATAGAGAGAGAGAGAGAGATATTTCCATGGTAATTGTTCCTAATGACTATGATGTGTTTGTTTGTTGTTGTTTAGGTGACATCTCCTTCTCCTATGCCAAAGAAGGATCTTCTTTATCCCATGAGGAAAGACATCTTGAAAATGAGCGACAAAAAGGTAGGAAATAAATCATCAAAATCAGATCGATATCAATGACCTACATGGCTTTGATCCAATATGAGCCCTGCCCATAGTGTATTGAGGGAGATTTTTGCTGGGCATCTACTAGTACGCGAGTGGGTCACACAGAGCTGCCAACCATTCTGTTTTTTCCCAGAATTATTCTGTTTTTTCTTCTAAATTACGTTTTTATTTTTTTATTTTTTTTTACAAATCGGACGTCAAACAATTGCCCTAAAATGTTTTTTTTTTTTTTTTTTTTTTTTTTTACACACCGCACGTCAAACAGCTGCCCTAAAATGTTATTTTGATTACAAAGTCAATAGAAAACTAAGGTTAAAACATACTTAAAGAGAAAAATATTCTCGAAGAATGAAACGCAGATAATACCAAAATAACAACAACAATATACCTACTTGTAAATAAATGATAGGTCCTAATATGGATAAAAAACACTGCATGAGGATTGGAAGTGTGTCACGCGTGGTTGTAAGTTTTCGTTTTAATGAACTCCCTTTTTTTTGCCATCATGGTTCCTTTTTTTGGTCGCACAAGGTTGGCAGCTCTGCACTTAGAGACATTGTTGATGTATTAAGAGCTATATAAAAGCGGAATATTATCATTATCTTGCTTTCCACTTCTGTTGGGATGATTTTTCAATGTTTATTTTCAAAAGTTCAATAGTAGCTTTAATGTGAATACCAGTCTGATAATATTTCAAATATGAATTTGTGAACTTATGAACTGAACTTTCCAGGCTGACAGCATGACGACAAGATCAGCATCATCCCCACCGATGACTACGAGAAGTGCCGCTAGACGATACCCTCTGGGACATCACATGACACAACAACCTGTAGCATCATCACCGAGGCGTAGTCGCACCCAGGCCAAGCGACCCAGGTCACTCCCTCCTCAACTCTCCAAGAAGAAAGTGAGGAGACTACAAGATCGTGGACCACTCCCACTCAAGAAGAAGAAGAAGAGAGAAGTGAGTTTAAAGGGGAGGGGGGGGGGGGAGGTAGAGAGAAAGAGATGGAGACAGAGATAGATATGGAAAGTTGGTAGAGAGAGAGAGTTGGGGAGAGGGGGCTGAGATGAGAGAGATTTAGAATAGAGAGAAGGGGGAGGGGGGGGGGGGTAGACAGAAAGAGACAGAGATAGATATGGAAAGATGGTAGAGAGAGAGAGTGAGATTGTTAAGAAGAAAGTGAGGAGACTACAAGATCGTGGACCACTCCCACTCAAGAAGAAGAAGAAGAAGAGAGAAGTGAGTTTAAAGGGGAGGGGGGGGGGGGGGGTAGAGCAAAGAGATGGAGACAGAGATAGATATGGAAAGATGGTAGAGAGAGAGAGAAAGAGAGAGAGAGAGAAAGAGATGGAGACAGAGATAGATATGGAAAGATGGTAGAGAGAGAGAGTTGGGGGAGAGGGGGGCTGAGATCAGAGAGATTGAGAATAGAGAGAAGGGGGGGGGGGGATAAACTGCAAGTTAACAAAAAAGAGAAGAAAGTGAAGAGACTACAAGATCGTATAATGTAATAGTAGTAATTTGATTTTAGATCAGACTGATTCACCAGCAGACAATAACAATAAGTTATTATTTAAAAAAAACATGAAAAAATAACAATGATGCTATCTTCAAAGCAAAGGGCATGGTCCCTCAGCATACCTGCCAACCCTCCCGAATAATCTGGAATAGCCCGTTTTTCTGGATTCCCCAAAATGCGGGAGATTCCGGATTTTTTGATTTTTTTTTAAAACAATTTTGGGGGCTACTTCCCAATCTTGTTGCACTAAAATAACACTCTTAATTTTTTTTTGCGTTGAACTCTATGCTAATTTTGGGGGGCTCTTTGATGACTTTCTGTGGCTCTTTTTGGCATTTTGGGGGCTATTTCGCCCTGAGCCCCCATGTATTTTTTTCCATGTTGCAGTAAGGTAAAGCAATACTCGATATCATATTGTTTTTATTGACATTTATGTAGGATCCTGAGATGACCGTTTATGAAGATGCTGTGGATCACGGTACGACGGATGATCATGATAACACCCTCTACCAGACGGCCATAGCAGAGGAGGAAGGGACCCATACCGAGATCTACCCTATGACCCCTAGCAGGGAACGTACCACTAGCTACCGTAGGGGTGAGCAGGTTCTTCGGGAGATGCCTCCCCTCACCTCGGCACAGAATGGAGACAGTCAATGCACTATCCTTTGAGGAGGCTAGGCTAGGTACCAAACATTTGGGGCCAAGTCCAACTTAAAGAGAAGGTTGAGTTCTGGGAAGAGGTGACAAATAATTTGTGAGCGTTATCAATGTTATTATGCAAATGTGGAAGAACATCAGATAAACCATGTTCCCTGAAAAGCATGGCTCTTCAAATGCCTTCATATTCTACATATTGCATGTAACATCGTAAAAATCAGGACAGATTTTTACGCGTACAGTGCGTACAGTGCTTGTAACTTTACCAAGACTTGGCTAAATGTCTTATCATTTTGATGATTCCAGAACCTTACAATACACACAAATACTTATATGCTAGATGATCAACCTTTTCTGATCGATTTCACACTGTGTCTTTCACAATGCAATCGCATGACCAGGGCCCCGTTGCATAAAACTTACCATTGATGGTAACTTTGCCATCAATGGCAACTACCATGGAAACCTTGATTCTGATTGGCTGTTGAGCCCTGTTACCATGGTAGTTGCCATTGATGGCAAAGTTACCGTCAATGGTAAGCTTTATGCAACGGGGCCCTGAACTCAACTTTATCTTTAAAGTAACATCAAATGTGTCATTTCCTAAAGATCCTGAGTTGAACTTATCTCCAAGTTGGATTTAAAAATTATGGAAAGCCGTTAGCATCTTTGAAAATATTTTGTAAAAGTTATTTTAAAAGGCATAAAATGTTGATTCAAATCATTCATATTTTTATCATCAAGGAGATTTCATATTCTTGATGTGGAATTTATAAAAAGTCTAAAATAATAGAATTTCTGCTTTTGAATATATTTCATTTTAAGGCTACAAATGGCTCTCCATAATTTTTAAGTCCAACTTAGTGTTAAGTTCTACTTAGGATCTTTGTGAAACATCCCCCTTATGTCTGGACAACGGATCCCCAAGCATGAGAAAACATGATAATCACTAATGTTTTTACAAGGGGTCCAGCAGCCTCTAAAAGATGCGTTTAAATGCAACTTAAACAGATGAAACGCAACTTCCAGCCAATCATGATCACGTATGTAGGACTTAACATTTATTTTTCTAAGGTGTGTTTAATGGCAAATATTTACTTATGCAAGAGGAACCTAAAGCAATATTTAAAGGGTCCACACTCATTTTCTTAGCTCAATCGGTAAGGACAGTGTAAATCAACGTTGGAGTTGTGGGTTCGAATCTCAGTATTGATTCAGTTCTATTTTTGTCTCGCCTGCGTAGCAAAAAGCGAGACATAGGCGCCGCTTTTCCGGTGACGGCGGCGACGGCGACGGCGTCAACATCAAAAACTTAACCTAAGGTTAAGTTTTTGAATTTTTGATATAATTTTTAAAGTATAGGTTCTTAGTCAATGAAACTTGGATTATGGGGTAATCAAGTATCCCCAATCATGTGAGTAGAATTTCAGATCACAAAGTCAAGGTCAAAGGTCATTTCAGGTCAACAGACTTGGACTATGTTGTAGCATCATCATCGAAAACTTAACCTAAGGTTAAGTTTTTGAATTTTTGATATAATTTTTAAAGTATAAGTTCTGAGTCAATGAAACTTGGACTATAGGGTAATCAAGTATCCCCAATCATGTGAGTAGAATTTCAGATCACAAAGTCAAGGTCAAAGGTCATTTCAGGTCAACAGACTTGGACTATGTTGTGGCATCATCATCAAGATTTTCAAAATGCTTCGTTATTTTTCAACCGATTTTGATTCTGATTGTTTCATATGATAGGGCTAGGAAGGGGATTTAAAACTTGTACACAGAATCGTGAAATTCATTATCTATGCTAATTTATGCAAATTTATTTGAAATCACAAAAAATGCTTCTTCTCCTTCATTTCTCGACCGATTTTGATTTGGTTTGCTTTATCTGGTAGAGCTAACTTTGGTACACTAAACTTCTACACCGAATTTTGAAATTGTTCTCCATTAATTAATAATAGTAATTTATGCAAATTTTTTCCAAAAATAACAAAAATTGCTTCTTCTCCCTCATTTCTTGACCGATTTTGATTTGGTTTGCCTTATCTGGTAGAGCTAAATTTGGAACACTAAACTTCTACACAGAATTTTGAGATTTTACTCCCATTGATTAATTATGATAATAATGCAAATTTATTCCAAAAATAATTTAAAAATCACAAAAAATGCTTCTTCTCCTTCATATTTCGACCGATTTTGATTTGGTTTGCTTTATATCGTAGAGCTAACTTTGGTACACTAAAGGTCTACACAGAATTTTAAAATTGTTCTCCATTAATTAATTATGGTAATTTATGCAAATTTATTCCAAAAATAACAAAAATTGCTTCTTCTCCCTCATTTCTTGACCGATTTTGATTTGGTTTGCCTTATCTGGTAGAGCTAAATTTGGAACACTAAACTTCTACACAGAATTTTGAGATTTTGCTCCATTGATTATTTATGGTACTTTATGCAAATGAAATGAAATTATGTCCCTTCCAGGGCATCACATTTTTATTTTTTGACCAGTTCAAAAGTGTACCACGATATTTGTTGTTGCGAGATGCGGATGAGCACTACAATGTACGTCATTGACGTTCTGGTTTATCATATTGAATTGCGTTATGCAGGCGAGACCGCCGAGAGCGTTTCCCTTGTTTGCCTTTATAAATAGTGAGGCAAAGCAATCAATAATTAAAATCTAATTGTTTGTGATCTCTTTCCAAGCTGATAATGATGTTGAACTTATCAGCCAAGGTCCAGGGGGTGTTTCACAAAGATCCTGAGTTGAACTTATCTCTAAGTTAGACTTAACAATTATGGAAAGCTGTTTAATAGCATCCTTGAAAATATTTAGTAAAAGTTATTTTAAAAGGCATAACATGTTGATTCAAATCTTTCATATTTTCTATTATCAAGGAGATTTCATGTTCTTGATGTGGAATTTATGAAAAGTCTAAAAATACATAAATTTCTGCTTTTTAACATATTTCATTTTAAGGCTACAAAAGGCTGTCCATAAGTCCAACTTAGAGTTAAGTTCGACTTAGAATCTTTGTGAAACACCCCCCTGATCTCTTGTGGGTATAGAAATGATGCATCTTGGGCACCTTTTAGTGTAGGGTCCCTGCTACAGCTATCTAATCATATCCATCAATTCTTTCACAATGTTTCTGTCTTTCAGTGTACATTTTGTTCAAATCCATTGCGTCTTTTTGTTTGTCACTGTGAATTCTGTATAATGTATTATTCATATTATGACCTGTTACATATGATACTCCAAAATATACCAAGATATATATAAACATATACTTATCAACATGAGGGGGATATTACATCAAGATATAATTATGAATATACTTATATTTTTAGAAATTACTAATAATGACAACAATTAGTCAGAATATTTAAACTTTAACCCATTACAGATGTATGTAATATACATTGTACATGTATTCCTACTTTTGTTTCAGAAATTCCTTTCAAAAAATGGTAGAAAGTTGGCAGGTACGTAACATGCATCAACCATGCTTTTCATTTTTGTTGTCACAATCGTCTCTGTGGTTAAAAGATATATGTATATATTGTTTTTTTGAGTGTCTTCCATTTTGTACGCAGCATTAATTTGAAGTTCATATATTGAGAGAATTCCTAATGCTGTAAATGATATGTGTATATGGATGTAAGGTTTGTTCAAACAGTATACTGGATAAAAGTGGTTTTATATTAGACCGGGAGAATGTACCAGGTGTTTGAATAATATGATGTTACTATTTTGTACTTAATTACAATGTGTTCCTGACTAGATAGAGCAGGAGAGAAATAGATTAGCATTTTATTAGACAGAAAATAAATTACATCTCCACTTTATGAATGAACAACAGAGCCATTGTACATTTATAAAATGAATATTAATTAATATTAATGAGTCAGAATGAATCAGGAGAGCTTAGGTATTTGTTCTAGTTCATCGTGACTGTGCCATGGACCAGTGATGGCCTGGTGGTAGAGTCGCTGCCTGGCAAGCAGTAGATGCAGGTTCAAGTCCCGCTGGTTCCAAGATTTTTTCTGACTTGTTTTTCAATACAGATCGATCAATCGATCTTATTTACTGGGTGTAAGCCACAAATATATTTAAATAAGAGCCATTGTACTTAGATAAGGAGCATTACTGAACTAGCTTATAAAAGGTCGCATCTTATTTGTGTTAATGTAGGATATAACCCAGTTTACTTTGACCGAGAAGAACCATTGATAGTTTTATTCCATTTTATGCAGTTCTCCAGTAATAGTAGCCGCTTAAAATGGACCCAAATGTTTATGTATTGATATACCGTAATGATTTGTATTGCTATTAAAGGGAATGTATTGTTGATGAAATATCATTTTTTGGTGCTATTTTTGGGAATACCACATAATACCACATTTAAAGGGTAAATTGATGTCATGGAGACCAGAATAGACCAGTTTGGAGATATCACATGGTACAAATGGCATCTTTTAGACATGGAGAAGTCCCACTTTGTGCATTTTAGAATACATGTAATCACTACCTAAAGATAATGGTGCTTCATGAATACCTTTTTGTACCACCCGTGTGTCTGAATTATTACAATTTGTAGAAACGACCATTATGTGCCCCACATGGATAGTATCTCTTAACTGGATCATTGTGGATTTAAATTAGACTGGTGGCTTGGGCCAATGTTATGTTGTACATATTTACTCTCTCTCTCTGTGCAATAAATGCTGGTTATAAATATACAAAAGGTTTATTGTGTTCTATTATGTGTGTGTGCTACGATGGTAACAACTTAAGTTACAGTATTTTAAAGAGAAGGTTGAGTACTGGGAAGAGGTGAAAAATAATATGTGAGCGTTATCATTGTTATTATGCAAGTGTGGCAGAAAATCAGATAAAAAATGTTCACTGAAAAGCGTGGCTCTTCAAATGCCTTCAGATTTGATAATTGCGACTATATGCAGTGTTAGACTATATGTAGTGTAGGACTAGTAATGCAAACAAAATACTACAAGTACAACAGAGTTACAGTAACAGCTTGTAACATAGTTTTTAATATTTTTTTCTCTGTTTTTCCATGTGTGTGAAATATGCCATGGTCGGACATAGACCATTGGAAATATCAAATACTTCTTATAAAGCCACCTCAGATTAATCCTACAGCAAAATCATCTTGTGAAAAAGTGTAATTCAACTGTATTTCTACAACATACTAATTATTTACTGTGACAGTGAAGCAATTGATACCATCTCAAGTATAAATACACCTTTCTCTGTGAAAGAGGTGAACATTTCTGAAAACAATTACGATTATGAGCAATTTTCATTTTTTTTCCAAGTTTCAAACTCGGCTTTACAATAAGAATATTCACAAACAATTTACACAAAATACCATCAACATTCATAATGAAAACATTCATATTTTTGTTGTTTTTTCTCCTTCATGCAAAGCATTTGTACGGCAATAGAGTCACCATTTCTTTTAGAATATATTTAGTCAGAAATTTACAGTAGAAAAACAATTCTTGTAACGTCACAAACTTGTTCCATAGTACCATTCACTCTTCTACCCTATAACCTTTTATAACAAGCAATCTATGACCTATGACCTGTCTCTGGTAATCAAAGGGTCAAAGTTCAAATTGTACTCCTACTGCACAAGAAAAAAATATCCTTGCAAAAACATGGGGTGGAAGATAATATCTCGGATCATTTTAGGATAAAAAAAAAGCTTTGAAAATGCCAGATGAATGTCATTATTTATTTACATTCAAGAATTATACTTTTTTCATCACTGAGCAAGTGAGCATTTAAAGGCCAAGTCCACTCACAAACTAATAAACAAATTGGCAATTTGTGTAGTGATTTCCATTATTTCTTATTAGTTATCCGATTTTGCTCAGACTTTTTTTTGATTGGTATGTCTGATTTTTCTGCTTCTATTGAAAGTAAGTTATTTTTGGAGTGGACTTGGCATCCCTGATAACAAGACTAATTGCTGAAATGTCCATTCTACATGTACAATGTTTGGTACAGCCAAATTTGGTAACAGAATTGATTTCTGGCCAGCCTCAACATTTAGATAAGGGAAGGTTTGCCTGTGCCCCAAAGACAATGCTCTTTAGGGATGAAAATAAGCATTTGATCACAAATAAAACATGATATTAATAATGATGAAGAGTGATAAAAATGTATAGCATTCTTAAAGTTATCTGATCACTATTTCAAAAACATGTTCTGTCCCAAGGTACACATGACAAAATTCCTCCGTATTTTGAAAATTATTTCATCTTTTTTTTAAATAGTAAATGATTGCATTTGTCATAACAACTTTTCAATTGCAGCTTTTCATTTTCCCCCTCTAAATTCTCAATGTAAGCATCATCTATGCACAGCCACTAACCAATATTATGTCTAAAGCTTAGATTTGTTATGAACTAATATGACAATAGGCCATTTTCATAATGTAATCAATGTAAAGCAGAAGTCTTTGTTAATTGCCGCATTACAAATTATTTCATTCACCAGTTACAAATAACTGTATTTCAATAGTCAGAATGCAAATTACATACCGTACATTAGTTGTTGTTATGTATTTGTCCCAAAAAACAAACTATTTCATTCATCATTTACGAATAACTGCATTTCAATAGTCAGAATGCAAATTGCATACCGTACATTAGTTGTTGTTATGTATTTGTCCCTAAAATAAAGATAAAATAAAATGTTCAGAACGCCACCCTAGTCTTTGTTACAATTGATAAGACTCTGCAAACGTTTAATTGATTATCACCCAGGAAAGACTTACAAAAGAACCTATTACAGAAAGTATACAAGTGCATGTATGTCGCATGAGCCTGCTTTAATTTATTAGCTCCGAAACCAACACGCACAAAACCCCACACACATGTAACAAAATATAAACATCAGGTTTAAATGTGAATGATCCACAACTAATGCTACGGTCACGAACGTTAGTACGAACGATAATTTTGTACGAATCACCGTTTTTTATATTGTCTTCCCGAATTTCAATTGTCTGAAAATCGTTCGTACGGCGTTCGTAATGGCATTTGTGACCGAGGCTTTAGACATGAGATCATGGCAGACATTCACATATGATAACCTATCATTTAATAATAAACCTAAACAAGAGTAGAGGCTGAAATTACGGTGGTTCTCTCAATAATAGAGCACATGCACTCAGGTACAGTCAAACCTGTCTATAGCGACCACCCAAGGGAAACAAAAAAAAGTGGTCTTTGTAGACAGGTTCCTTTAGTACATGTTTCAATGAGAAACCATTTTCAAGGGAAACAAAATATGTGGTCCTTGTAGACAGGTGGTCTTTGAAAGCAGGTGATCACTAAAGCAGGTTTGACTGTATCAATGGTTTTCACTTCAATAAGGAGTGCTTTATGCCAAATCCCCAGATAAGTTCAAGAGGATTAAAAGACGAATGCCACATGCACTCAAATATAAGTCCCTTAAAGCCCATCTGTACTAGTGTACAGGAGGGATTAGACCACCCTGCAAGGTCACCGACAAGTGGTTATCTCATCAAATCAGCTCTTTGACAACATAAGAAAAAGAGGATCATGGGGGACCGATGGTCACGGATTAGGCATTGTTTGCTATATAGAGGGCGCATGTAGCTATAAGTAGTGCAGTGGGGCTTTAATAAACATTTGCAAGCGCCTCTATTCAACCAAAGTATCTGTTCAGCTTTCGAAACATTCATTACTACTAGCGGGTAACCATCAATTCTATTTTTACTTGAGGTATTCCTTCGTTGAAAGAGTTAATAACTCTGCTACTACCTGTGTACCAACATCTCAAGAAATGTGCCTGAATTTAATATTCTCTGTGAAACGCACAGAATTTGCGATAAACAATGTCCCATGAATACAACTAGAATATAACACCAGCAATCTGAAGAAATATTTCAACAAATTCCACACAAATTTGGTTGAAAAGACATTAAAATGGTTTACATCATGAATAGAATGTAGGGTTGCTATCAATTGTTTCTGAACGTCTCCTTGCATCCTCCAGAATCTCAACGCACCAAGTCATAAACGGAACCTCGTATTACAAAAACAGAACCTAATTTACAACCAGAAAATAATGTACAGCACTACACGTACAAAAAAGATTATTCAAAAGTACTTTTGGATTTCAGACATATCATCTTTTTGTTTAACATAGATGAACAGGTGCAGTTAGAAATAAAGACTTTTCAATAATTGGTCTTCCTTTGAATGAATGATATATTTTTGGAAATAATACGCAGCTGCTTGCAAAATGGAGAAACAAAAAGTGCTCTTGCTTCGGGACAAAAGCAATGGTACCACTTCTCATAAGAAGCACTTGCAATTTGACGGAATAAGATTTTTCAATTAGTAACCATGACGATAGTACATTATCACTCCATGATTGACCAGAAGTCAATAAGAAACCAACATTAAACGGCATATTCTTCTCAAACCATTACATGCACTAAAAAGATTTGCCTTTTAGTTACCAAACGTTGCCTCTTTGTATTAGATCACGTCAAAAGCTGTAAAAAGGTGGAAAATATGATAAAAACTGTTCTGTCCTTTATCTTCTTTCAAATTTTACAATAATCTAAGGGACATGGTGAAGTATAAGTTAATGGCGGGTGTACATCGGTCTGTTGAAAGTCTGTAGGTCCAACTTTTAAAGAAATAATTGCAATATAAACTTACAGCTTTTTAAGCTTGCATTTTGTATCCTTACTTCAAATTTTACATTCTGCAATGGGGAACACCAAAGTGTGATATTCCTTCTATAGTCTAAGTTAATGGCGGGTGTAAATCGGTTAGGAGAAAGTCTGTAGGTCCAACTTTCAGAGATATAATTGCAACATTAAATGTCAGCTTTTAAATATGTTTTAACAGTTGATAGATGAGTTACAAAAAAAGAAGAAGAAAAGGTTGTCCGAAATGCGTAGCCAGCGGTAGATTCCCAGAGTCCCTTTTCAGTCTAGATAAATCAAACTGGGACCCATTTCACAAAGTCTTTTTTCAATAATAAATGACAAAAATCAGTGACAAATCTGCTGATAACCAATCAGAATCAAGGATTTCAGTAGCTTATAACAAAAAAATGTCATTTGTCACTGATGATAAGTTTTGTGAAATGGCCCCCTGGACTCGCTTTGCTCCAATACGAGTCCCACATGGTAAGGTGACATTGCGCTTCATTCCGACGCCTCATGTATGCTCCCAAGGCATGATGGGTAAGATGAGGTACGAGAGAGGGCGCCATTCTACTGCTGGTTACATTCAGGCGGCTTCTGACCATCCTAAGCGAAGATGAGAGACAGAAGGATGATGAAAATGAATAAATGAAGAAAAAGAAGAAGAAGAGCAGAGGAGGGAAAGACAGACAACAGCAAGGAAGGAAAGGTGAAGGAAAGGTGAAGTGAAGATGAGAGACAGAAGGAAGATGAAAATGAAGAAATGAAGAAAGAGAAGAGCAAGGGAGGGAAAGACAGACAACAGCAAGGAAGGAAAGGTGGAGATGAGAGACAGAAGGAAGATGAAAATGGATAAAAGAAGAGCAGAGGAGGGAAAGACAGACAACAGCAAGGTGAAGATGAGAGACAGAAGGAAGGTGAAAATGAATAAATGAAGAAGAAGAAGAGCAGAGGAGGGAAAGACAGACAACAGCAAGGAAGGAAGGAAAGGTGGAGATGAGAGACAGAAGGAAGATGAAAATGGATAAAAGAAGAGCAGAGGAGGGAAAGACAGACAACAGCAAGGTGAAGATGAGAGACAGAAGGAAGGTGAAAATGAATAAATGAAGAAAAAGAAGAAGAAGAGCAGAGGAGGGAAAGACAGACAACAGCAAGGAAGGAAAGGTGAAGGAAAGGTGAAGTGAAGATGAGAGACAGAAGGAAGATGAAAATGAAGAAATGAAGAAAGAGAAGAGCAAGGGAGGGAAAGACAGACAACAGCAAGGAAGGAAAGGTGGAGATGAGAGACAGAAGGAAGATGAAAATGGATAAAAGAAGAGCAGAGGAGGGAAAGACAGACAACAGCAAGGTGAAGATGAGAGACAGAAGGAAGGTGAAAATGAATAAATGAAGAAGAAGAAGAGCAGAGGAGGGAAAGACAGACAACAGCAAGGAAGGAAGGAAAGGTGGAGATGAGAGACAGAAGGAAGATGAAAATGGATAAAAGAAGAGCAGAGGAGGGAAAGACAGACAACAGCAAGGTGAAGATGAGAGACAGAAGGAAGGTGAAAATGAATAAATGAAGAAGAAGAAGAAGAAGAGCAGAGGAGGGAAAGACAGACAACAGCAAGGAAGGAAGGAAAGGTGGAGATGAGAGACAGAAGGAAGATGAAAATGAATAAATGAGAAAGAAGAAGAGGGGAGGGAAAGACAGACAACAACAAGGAAGGACAGGTGGAGATGAGAGACAGAAGGAAGATGAAAATGAATAAATGAAGAAGAAGAGCAGGGGAGGGAAAGACAGACAACAGCAAGGAAGGAAAGGTGAAGGAAAGGTGAAGTGAAGATGAGAGACAGAAGGAAGATGAAAATGAAGAAATGAAGAAAGAGAAGAGCAAGGGAGGGAAAGACAGACAACAGCAAGGAAGGAAAGGTGGAGATGAGAGACAGAAGGAAGATGAAAATGGATAAAAGAAGAGCAGAGGAGGGAAAGACAGACAACAGCAAGGTGAAGATGAGAGACAGAAGGAAGATGAAAATGAATAAATGAAGAAAAAGAAGAAGAAGAGCAGAGGAGGGAAAGACAGACAACAGCAAGGAAGGAAAGGTGAAGGAAAGGTGAAGTGAAGATGAGAGACAGAAGGAAGATGAAAATGAAGAAATGAAGAAAGAGAAGAGCAAGGGAGGGAAAGACAGACAACAGCAAGGAAGGAAAGGTGGAGATGAGAGACAGAAGGAAGATGAAAATGGATAAAAGAAGAGCAGAGGAGGGAAAGACAGACAACAGCAAGGTGAAGATGAGAGACAGAAGGAAGGTGAAAATGAATAAATGAAGAAGAAGAAGAGCAGAGGAGGGAAAGACAGACAACAGCAAGGAAGGAAGGAAAGGTGGAGATGAGAGACAGAAGGAAGATGAAAATGGATAAAAGAAGAGCAGAGGAGGGAAAGACAGACAACAGCAAGGTGAAGATGAGAGACAGAAGGAAGGTGAAAATGAATAAATGAAGAAGAAGAAGAAGAAGAGCAGAGGAGGGAAAGACAGACAACAGCAAGGAAGGAAGGAAAGGTGGAGATGAGAGACAGAAGGAAGATGAAAATGAATAAATGAGAAAGAAGAAGAGGGGAGGGAAAGACAGACAACAACAAGGAAGGACAGGTGGAGATGAGAGACAGAAGGAAGATGAAAATGAATAAATGAAGAAGAAGAGCAGGGGAGGGAAAGACAGACAACAGCAAGGAAGGAAAGGTGGAGATGAGAGACAGAAGGAAGATGAAAATGAATAAATGAAGAAGAAGAGCAGGGGAGGGAAAGACAGACAACAGCAAGGAAGGAAAGGTGGAGATGAGAGACAGAAGGAAGATGAAAATGAATAAATGAGAAAGAAGAAGAGGGGAGGGAAAGACAGACAACAACAAGGAAGGACAGGTGGAGATGAGAGACAGAAGGAAGATGAAAATGAATAAATGAAGAAGAAGAGCAGGGGAGGGAAAGACAGACAACAACAAGGAAGGAAAGGTGGAGATGAGAGACAGAAGGAAGATGAAAATGAATAAATGAAGAAGAAGAGCAGGGGAGGGAAAGACAGACAGACAACAGCAAGGAAGGAAAGGTGGAGATGAGAGACAGAAGGAAGATGAAAATGAATAAATGAGAAAGAAGAAGAGGGGAGGGAAAGACAGACAACAACAAGGAAGGACAGGTGGAGATGAGAGACAGAAGGAAGATGAAAATGAATAAATGAAGAAGAAGAGCAGGGGAGGGAAAGACAGACAACAACAAGGAAGGAAAGGTGGAGATGAGAGACAGAAGGAAGATGAAAATGAATAAATGAAGAAGAAGAGCAGGGGAGGGAAAGACAGACAACAACAAGGAAGGAAAGGTGGAGATGAGAGACAGAAGGAAGATGAAAATGAATAAATGAAGAAGAAGAGCAGGGGAGGGAAAGACAGACAGACAACAGCAAGGAAGGAAAGGTGGAGATGAGAGACAGAAGGAAGATGAAAATGAATAAATGAAGAAGAAGAGCAGGGGAGGGAAAGACAGACAGACAACAGCAAGGAAGGAAAGGTGGAGATGAGAGACAGAAGGAAGATGAAAATGAATAAATGAGAAAGAAGAAGAGGGGAGGGAAAGACAGACAACAACAAGGAAGGACAGGTGGAGATGAGAGACAGAAGGAAGATGAAAATGAATAAATGAAGAAGAAGAGCAGGGGAGGGAAAGACAGACAGACAACAGCAAGGAAGGAAAGGTGGAGATGAGAGACAGAAGGAAGATGAAAATGAATAAATGAAGAAGAAGAGCAGGGGAGGGAAAGACAGACAGACAACAGCAAGGAAGGAAAGGTGGAGATGAGAGACAGAAGGAAGATGAAAATGAATAAATGAGAAAGAAGAAGAGGGGAGGGAAAGACAGACAACAACAAGGAAGGACAGGTGGAGATGAGAGACAGAAGGAAGATGAAAATGAATAAATGAAGAAGAAGAGCAGGGGAGGGAAAGACAGACAGACAACAGCAAGGAAGGAAAGGTGGAGATGAGAGACAGAAGGAAGATGAAAATGAATAAATGAAGAAGAAGAGCAGGGGAGGGAAAGACAGACAGACAACAGCAAGGAAGGAAAGGTGGAGATGAGAGACAGAAGGAAGATGAAAATGAATAAATGAAGAAGAAGAGCAGGGGAGGGAAAGACAGACAGACAACAGCAAGGAAGGAAAGGTGGAGATGAGAGACAGAAGGAAGGTGAAAATGAATAAATGAAAAAGAAGAAGAGCAGGGGAGGGAAAGACAGACAGACAACAGCAAGGAAGGAAGGAAAGGTGGAGATGAGAGACAGAAGATGAAAATGAATAAATGAAGAAAAAGAAGAGCAAGGGAGGGAGGGAAAGACAACAGCAAGGAAGGAAAGGTGAAGTGAAGATGAAAATGAATAAATGAAAAAGAAGAAGAGCAGGGGAGGGAAAGACAGACAGACAACAGCAAGGAAGGAAGGAAAGGTGGAGATGAGAGACAGAAGGAAGATGAAAATGAATAAATGAAAAAGAAGAAGAGCAGGGGAGGGAAAGACAGACAGACAACAGCAAGGAAGGAAGGAAAGGTGGAGATGAGAGACAGAAGGAAGATGAAAATGAATAAATGAAGAAAAAGAAGAGCAGGGAAGGGAAAGACAGACGGACAACAGCAAGGAAGAAAAGGTGAAGTGAAAATGAGAGACAGAAGGAAGATGAAAATAAATAAATGAAGACAAAGAAGAGCAGAGGAGGGAAAGACAGACAACAGCAAGGAAGGCAAGGTGTGATGGTCAGGGATAATAGAAGGTGGGAGAAAGACAAAATGAAACGAAAGGGAGAGAAGTAATGAGAATAGATGGATAGCAAAAATGTAACAGATGACAACAGAGGGAAAAAAAGATAAGGAATGGATATAAAGAGTTAACAAATAGGAACACGGGAGTTGCAAGGATGGGGAGAAAAATCATGCAAACATTTAATGAAACATTTAATGAAACATGCACACATATTTTCATTGACATGTTAAAGTAATACAAGTAACCAAGTAGAGCGGGATATTAGTAGTTGAAAGGTCTTCTAGGGAAAAAAATAAAATAGAAGACCCCATAACAAAACAAACAAACAATAACAGATTTGTTTTAGGGGAATGTCTGGTAATTGCAATGATTCAATGTTGTTGATTGGATATACATTGAACACATACATGGTTGAATTTGCCTCAAGAGTACTCTGATCGCTTTAAGTAACCACCCGTGTGTCATCTCCTTTGCCAAAAAAAAAAAAAAAAGGGGATTTTAAAACGTTTAAAAAAAAAGAAGAAAAAAAAGAAAAAAAAAGAAAAAGAAAAAAAAAAGAAAAAAAAAAAAAAAAAAAAAAAAAAAAAAAAAAAAAAAAAAAAAAAAAAAAATCGATTTTAAAACGTTAAAAAAAAAAAGTGAATTTAAAACGTTTTTAAAAAAGAAGACAATTTTAAAACGTTAAAAAAAGGTGATTTTAAAAAGCTTTAAATACGTGTATTAGTCAAATGACATTGGGTGTGGATAACCTTTGAAAAATTAATACAATGATAGAATGTTGGAAGGGAATATTTTGTACACACCTTTCCAGGTTCAAAGTCTGGATCGTTATCATCTTCCTCATCACCTTCCTCTCCTTCCTGGTCATCCTCCTCAGCTTCCTCTTCATACTAGAGAGAGGGGGGGGGGGGAGATAGAGAGAGATAGATAGAGAGAGAGAGAGGGGGGGAGATAGAGAGAGGGAGAGAGATAGAGAGAGAGAGAGAGAGAGAGGGGGGGGGGGGGGGAGAGGAGAGAGAGGGGCAAAAAGAAAAAGAGAGAGAGAGAGACAAGAATCGTAATGGTTAGGAGCCAGAGCAAATAACACATAGGAAATATATTTATTCAGATTTCAGCCAATACTTAACATATTCAATTGGTTTTCGACATTTGGATATTATTTTTGATGCTCTTTCGGAAAATGAAGAAAAAATTGATAAATTCCAAAATAGATTTTTGATGACGTCACACTTCAACTCTATGAGCCAGTAAGTAATAGTCTGATTTTTAGACCATTGTACCAAATGGTTGTACGTTTTATGCTGCGCAAAGATTCAATCAGTTTAATTTTGGCCATTACAACAAGTGGGTTATTGATGTAGACAAATTCTCATGTACCCTTTACATCTCATTTTATTACCAAAGAAGAAAAAAACCCAGTCAGTCACTCGATAGAGTCTGACAGTGAAGTCTAGCAAGTAAACGGGTTTCCTTGCATAATTTGAATATTAGGACACTGCTAACGTTTAAATTTCACAGATAGGACATACATGACATATTCATAATTCCTGCAAAGTTCTACAGAATTTGATGTTGGCTGCAAGAGGGACATAGTATCTTTAAGTAGCAATGATCAAAGTCTGACTTTTTTTTTTTCTATCCTTTTTCTTTTGTGGGAATCCAAATTACCGTTAAGTGTTAGAATGAATAGAAAATAGGGCTGCAGGCAGGGGGAGGATAAACTTTCAGATTTCTCTCAGAGGTTAACAGATATGAATCTATTCTATCTCTTCTAAATGAAATACAAAATTCCCCTTTACATGAACAAAAATAAACTATAAGACTTATATAAAAAAGAAAACGAAGAAGACTTATACATGATAGACCATTTCGTAGTTAATGGGTCAAATGACCCCAAATATCCACAGATCTTTTACTCATGGAGAAGTCATGTATGTGCTTCATGAATAGCTTTTGTTTGCCTTCTTGTATCATAGAATGTACCGTAGGTGCACACATGAATAATGATTACATAACATGAGCACGTGTTCATCTCGGTGGGTTTTACAAGTTTATCACAAATGACCTTTATCTGCTCATGCACAGATAGTATTTATGAAATGGGAGTTTTGAAGTCCATATCAATTCACTACGGAAAAAAACTCTCCATAATCCCCCTCCCCCCCCCCCCCAAAAAAAAAAAAAAAATTGGAATCAAATGAATAAAATTTAAGAAAGAAATATGGATTTTGCTCACTTAATTTTTCCAATAACTTCTACATAATGATGCATGCTATACACACAAATTGGGTAGCATGCTATGGTGAAACATCCCTTCGCTATGCCACTGGCTCTATCTAAACTTCTCAGATGATATACAACTAATAGACAAATACTACAGCATGGTAAACAAATAGCAGAGATGCCAACCTCTTGACACAAAAAAAACAGACTGAGTATCCTAAAAAAAAAAAAAATATCAGATTTTGGACAGGAAAATCAGATTTTTACGTGGAGTCGACACTACCACTGGCCCTAAAAATGTTTTTGTTGGGATTGCGGGTGTTTACTTGTACATGTTTCTATGCGATTCCACTGTTTTTATGGGTTAAAATAAAAAATAAAAAAACATTTTTTGTTTTTTTGTTTTTGAAAAAAAAAGATGAAAAAAAAAAGCATTTTAAGATTTTAAGATCGTATTTCACTCTTTTTATCGTACTGGTTGGCATCTCTGAAATAGGGCACATGGGCTTGTTGGTCTGGCTAAGTGACATACCTTACATGTAGTAGTCTTATTGATGAACTGTAGCAAGGATTAGAAGTTTAGTATAGTTAGAAGAAAGCAGAGGGATTCAACTCTACTTTTACTAGAAACTATGGGAAAGCAGGGAAAAAATTATTAAACAAATTTGGGGGGCTACTTTTCAAGCTTGCTTGCATGAAAATAACTCTTTAATTTGTTTTTGCATTAAACTCTATGCAAAATTTGGGGGCTCTTTTATAACTTTTGGGGGCTCTTTTATGACTTTTGGGGGCTCTTTTGGTCATTTCGGGGGCTATTTCGCCCCGAGCAATCACTAATTCATGTCAAAGCGACAACACACAATTGTTGAATAAGGCAATACAATCCCTCAAATGACTTAGAATTGTGATTTTTTTCTTCTTCTTCGTCGTCTCCTGGCATTATCATTGTACCAGGACTGCTGTTTTCTGGCATTTTCCCAGACATTATAAAGCTTTACTCTCACACAATGGGGCATACACGATGAGTCGAAAGGACTTTGCATAGAATAGAAATAATCCTATTTCATCATCATTATTTTCTTTTATTATTGATTTATTTACCTATTAATTCATTTTCATTAAAATCCATTAATTTATTATTGTTATTAATATTCATTTTTTATTGGAGGTGGGGGGGGGGGGGATAGGAATTGTAAGCGGTACATCCTTTGCACAATTCACATTAAGCCACAATACATCTTGTGCAGACACAATTTTTTTGAACAAAGCAAATAATGTGCATTTTAAAAGTCTCCATTAGGAGTCCATTATCAATGTTAGTAATATCAAACTTTGAAGAAAAAAAAGACATAAGCTTTTACCTTCAAAACAAAATATAAGCTTTTACTTATGAGTGCATGAACTCTTAAATGATTATTACAGCTCCTTATCAAAGCAGAAATTCCTACACATCTGCCAAAAGCTAATACTCGAACCAATAATTCAGTATAAAAGTTAAATTAAAAAAGAAGAAACAAGAAAAGCTTGGCATTGATTGCACAGTACAGATTTAACACGAGTGAGTGATGATGATGGTCAAACGGGTAAGATGCTAAGCATACACTATGGACATGACAGACAAAGAAAGAGGACAAAATATACAATTCCTCATTCTACCCCCAACAATTGCTGTGGTAGACAAAGGAACATCCCTTCACTGCTATTATGTAAAAATGTGTAGAACAGGTGAATATGCATGTGACTGGTTTTCAGTCATCGGGCTGTGGTTAAAAGAAAACCTTAATGACTCGGGCGTACTATAACCCCATATTTGAATGGAACAACCCATTGCTTCTATGTACACAACACAACCTGGACACTTCCATATCGATAAATAGGGGTGTTTACCTCATCATCTTCGATGGCCTCGGGCTGTGGTTAAAAGAAAACCTTGATGACTCTGGCATACTATAACCCCATATTTGAATGGAACAACCCATTGCTTCTACGCACACAATCCAACCTGGTCCCTTCCATATTGATAAATAGGGGTGTTTACCTCATCATCTTCAATGGCCTCTCCTGTGAAGTAAAGGACTGCACTAGGGAACAACCCATTGACTCGGGCGTACTATACCCCCATATTTGAATGGAACAACCCATTGCTTCTACGCACACAATCCAACTGGGACACTTCCATATTGATAAATAGGGGTGTTTACCTCATCATCTTCGATGGCCTCTCCTGTGAAGTAAAGGACTGCTCGAGGGATAATCCGCTCTCTGATCAGGTGACCAATCTCAAAATCTGCACTTAGTAATGCTTCAGTCTCCTCATCCTATCAAAAGGAAGAAAAAAAAAGAAAAGAAATATTGGAAAAATAGAAAATTGTTTACTAATTAACTCAGTGAAAAAAATACACAGGGGCTCAGGGCGAATTTGCTCCCGAAAATCATAAAAGAGCCCCCGTAAATTTGCATAGAGTTCAATGCAAAACAAATTTTAGAGTGTTATTTTTATGCAGGCAAGCTTGAAAAGTACCCCCCAAAAATTCATATTAATTTTTCCCTGAATTAACTGTAATCCCCAAACTTCTGATGGGAATTATACCCAAAAGGCTTAACACGGGGACCACCTAGTTTCCACAGGCGATGGGTTAAGATTATCGTACAAATAACAAGCCTTAAAGATATTATGTCCCTTTTGCAGCCAACATCAAATTCTGGAGAACTTTGCAGGAATTATGAATATGTCATGAATGTCCTATCTGTGAAATTTAAACGTTAGCAGTGTCCTAATATTCAAATTATGCAAGGAAATCTGTTCACTTGCTAGACTTCACTGTCAGACACTATTGAGTGACTGACTGGCTTTTTTTCTTTGGTAATAACATACATAAAATGAGCTGTAAAGGGTACATGAGCATTTGTCTACATCAATAACCCACTTCTTGTAATGGCCAAAATTAAATTGATTGAATCTTTGCGCAGTATAAAACGTAGGACCTTTCGGTACAAAGGTCTGAAAATCAGACATTACTTACTGGCTCTTTAAGTCAATTCAACAACTAATAGTCGTTATTTTCCCACTTAAAGACATTTTCAAGCCCCCCTTTTTAAAGGAAGTTCTAAATTAGTATTATCTTTCAAATGTCATTGGAATTTGACTTTTTCATTTTTTGGGCCTGCAAATGGGACATAGTATCTTTAATAATGGTCAAAAGTTGTGAGAAAAACTTTTTATCTTTATAAAAAAAAATTACGTTATCATAAAATTTATCATATATTAGTTATCTTCAATATTCCTAAGCACATTAGCTCTAGCAAGACAAATTATTTTCGGAACAATAGTAGTGTTAGATGCTGCTTGTAAGTATCAGCTTGCATGGTGATGTAGATATACAGTAGGCTTACGGGTGCACCATGAAGTGTTTTAGTAGTGTTAACATGTAGAGGGACTGAATGTAAACTATCCGATGAGTATGATGAACCATTACCCCCCCCCCCCCCCCCCATGAAGCAAAATCCAACCTTGAAAGCAACCTACTCTTCAAGAAAGCAGAAAAATCAGAGAAGCAGAGTGCTGAAAGTTTGAATTATATCGGACAAAAGGTTGTAATCGCTGCGTGTAGGGGCAGGGCTTAAATTAATCCAAGGCCACCAAGGCCATGGCCGTGGATGCCCTTTTGATTGGCCTCAATGCCCCTCTCATTGGCCTTGGAGATTTTTTGTGCCCTTTCCAATTCTTCCTATTTGTGCTGTAATATAGGAATGTGCCCCTACAGAAAAGTGGCCTTGCCCTAAAAATATTGAAATTTAAGGCCTGTAGGGGATTTTTGAAATTGGCTAAATCAGTGATGTCTCTGTGATGTAGTTGTGGACAACTTTCCCAGTTGTTCCAACACACAAAATAACTAAAATTTCTTTCTTTTTTCTTCAAAATGTATGTGAATCTGGAGAAACTTTTATTTGAATAGAGATCTATAATACTAATATGGTATCCATAATACATTTTGAGTAGAGCCCCAAAGGAGAAGAACACAAATTAATGATATTTTTGTCCACAACAGGAGAGTTATCCTTGACTATATAAATTGCCAATTTGAAATTCATATAGATTTAGTGATCTCTTATTTCAAACATCCATAACTTTCTTATCATTGGTCCGATTTATTTCAAACTTTTGATATTCTGTTTGTCTTATTTTTCTGCTTTCATACAAATCAACTAATTACAAAGGTTGGATAGCCCTTCAATAAAAAGAAAGAAAACAAATCATGCTATTACAGCACCAAAGTGTTTCCCAATGCCCTTACAATATTAACAATCCCATAAAATAAAGTTAGAACTCTGGTGCAAAATTATTTTTGGTAAGGTTTCTGGGAATTTAAAATAAAGTGTGTCATGTCAAAGAAACAATGACACCTAACACAATACATTGTCGTTTATTTATTGAAACAAGAACAAAATTAAGAACAAAATTAAGAAATATAATGAGGGAAAACATAATAAAATTGTTGTAGCAGTTTTATATGGACTATTACCTCTTCAATTTCTCCATCCTGTACGAAAGAAACAATATTTCTAGTTATAAATATTGGTATTGATTTGATATTTAAACATTGATACAAATGGATCTCTAGACCTCAATGTCATCACTAAATGATGATGCATTGTTATTTAAACTAAAGATACTATGTTCCTTTTGCAGCCAACATCAAATTCTGTAAAACTTTGCAGGAATTACGACTATGTTATGTCATGTGAAAGTATGCATTAGCATGAATTGTTTTTATTTACAAACATTTAGCCACTTCCTCACTCCCCCTAAAAATGCAGAAAGGGCATAATTGTAAAACCTACTTTTCAAGCTTGCCTGCATGAAAATAACATTCTAAAATTTGTTTTGCATTGAACTCAATGCAAATTTATGGGGGCTCTTTTTTTATTTTGGGGGCTATTTCGCCCTGAGCCCCCGTGTATTTTTTTCACTGCTACTCGCAGCGGATCGAGGCTACTCGCAGCGGATCGAGATATCTCCTCATGAGTTCACTTTATGTTTTACGACTAGGTGGCACGAAAAATTTCAAACAGCATAGGACTACTAGGCATATCATGACATTGATCTACATTTGCCACACTCAACCCAGGTGAGGTAAATGGGTACCTGGCAGGAATTAATTCCTTGAAATGCTAGCACAGCTAAAGCCCAAGTAATAATCTCCAAGTTTGGAAGCACTTAGTGATTCTAATAAGCGCTATATAAAAACTGAGTATTATTGTTATTATTATTATGTGGAAACAGTGTAAATGAATGCATTTAGCAGATGTGATGCACTGTAGCTGCTGTAAATACGAAAAGTAGCATGATTTTCTATGCTATCACTACGGAATAAATCCAGACTGAATTAAAGAGAAGGTTGAGTTCTGGAAAGAGGAGAGAAATATCTGTGAGCGTTATCATTGTTTTATGCAAGTGTGGAAGAACATCATATATAAAATGTTCCCTTAAAAGCATGGATCTTCAGAGCCTTCATATTCAAAATATGGCACGTAACATTCTAAGAATCCGGCCGGATTTTATGCCACATGTTTGTGTAGTCCCATATACATCTTTCTGTGTACAGTGCTGGAACTTTACCACGACTGGGCTGAATTTCTTATCATTTTGATGATTCCAGAACCTTGCAATAAATACACACCATACTTATATGCGAGATGATCAACCTTTTCTGATCGATTCCACACCGTTTCTTTCACAATGCAATCGCCGACCAGAACTCAACTTTATCTTTAATTCTCTTTGCCGGTAAAACAAAAATGCTAACAATTTTGGCTGACTGCCGACTTACCACTTCCTCCTCGGGCGCTTTTGGTGGGTTGAAGAAGTTGAAGAAGGAATCCGTCTGGACTGTCTTGGTGACCAAACGTGTCGTACCCCTGCCCTTGTGCTTCTGTTTCTTCTTGATTACTTTCACCGTTACATTCTTGTTCTTCTTCCAGTCAATCTCACATCTGAAAAAATCAAATCAAAAGATGTATAAGCAGCCTCCTGGGGGGTGTTTCACAAAGCTTGTCATCAGTGACAAATGGCAGTTTTTTGTTGTAAGCTACTGAAATCCTTGCTTCTGATTGGTTATCAGCAGATTTGTCAATGATTTTTGTCATTGAAAAAAGGCTTTGTGAAAGACCACTCGTTTGAAAGGTCTTTTTTTTTCTTCATTTCCCTAGAAAAGCGTTTCATATTGGTCGAGTTCAGAGAGGTGAAAAATTATTTGTGAGCGTTATCATTGTTAATATGCAAGTGTTCGAGAACATTAGATAAAACATGTTCCCTGAAAAGCATGGCTCTTCAAATGCATTTATATTCTAAATATGACAAGTAACAGCTTAAAAATTAAGGCCTGATTTTTATGACACATGTTTGTGTAGTCCCATATACATCTTTCTGTGTACAGTGCTTGTTACTTCTCCAAGACTGGGCCAAATTTCTTATCATTTTGATGATTCCAGAACCTTGCAGTACACACCAATAATTATATGCTAGATGATCAACCTTTTCTGATCGATTCCACGTTTCTTTCACAATGCAATCGCATGACCATAACTGGTCTTTATCTTTAACATTGCTATCTGAATCTGGCCTGTCCTTACCCTTGCGATCCAATGATTTCTGGTCCTTCAAAGCTGAATGGATCACTTTCATCTGGTTCAGCTTTCATCTGATAACTCTTGTTTAGGACGGTGTTTGTGAAATAATCATTGGCAGTAAAAAAGAATTCTAACGTAAAGCCCTGTAAGTAAACAGAGAGAGAGGGAGGGAGAGAGAGAGAGAGAGAGATTAGTATATCAGACAAAGTATTATAGTATAGTATATACTACATCCATGTTGCTTCTTGGTAGACCGTTTGGTATCTCTTCAAGTATTTTGAATATCATATCCAGTGTTAGGTGAAAAATCACCTTATTTTTTCCTATCTTTTAATATCAAATTTGAACTTACAAACTTTCAACAACAAAAAAAAAATACATATTGAACTTAATTGGCGAGGGCAACACCAGCTTGCACCAGAATTACATGGGTGCATACATAATGAGCCCTGTGACCTTGTGACCCCTAAATCTAATCAATTCATTCAATCAACAAGAAAACATAAATTCCTCCGGCTACTTTGTAGCTGAGGCATAACAATTAATTACTAATAATACTCTGCTTGCTGCATGAACTCTATTGAATAAAAGAACGTAATTCAAGTCACAATGTAGTGAAAAAATGCTTCCTGTGAGCCGGACTTTACTGTAGAGGTGTCGAGGTCGATCGGATATGTCACCGGACTGTGGATCACAAGGTCCGTGGTTCAAGCCCCGCCATGGCTCTAATGTCCTTTGGCAAGACATTGATCTACATTTGCCACTCTCCACCCAGGTGTTAAATGGGTACCCGGTAGGATGCGAAAGTTAACGTGGTTGGATTAGCAGGTGGCGCTTGTAAAATGGAGAGTGGATGGAATGCTCCCCAGGGAGTGGAAGAAGTGCACACAGTGTTCGCGGACAAGCATTGAATCCAATGACTGGGGTAATAGTAATAAAGGCACACTGTCCTACTTGTAGCTACTTGCTCCCTCTATATAGAAAACTTCCCAAATCGGTGCCTGTTGGTCCCCCATGATCCTCTTTTTCTTATGTTAAATGAGAGCTGAGTTAATGAGATAGCCACCTGTCACAGTGACCTCGCAGTGTGGTCTAATCCCTTCTGGCTGAAGTAGTAAAGCCTGCCTTTAAGCGCTATCTAAACAGAATATTATTGTATTATTATTCAACACTAGACCTACCATTTGTGGTCCTTCATGGAATTTGACTCTGATATCATTTAAGTGACTAAGGATTGGTTCGTCGTGATCTTGAACCATCTCGCCAAGAATGTCGACATTCTTGAAGATTGTCATCCAGAAACCAGGAATGCCCGGCGGTGATTCTAAAACATATCAAACATTTCATAATCAGAATGTTGTAGCATTTTTAAATCACCTTCAAGGCTTCTAAAGGCTTCTAACAAGAAATTGACATTTCATAATCAGATTGTAGCTTTTCGAAACACTTATATCTTATTAATTGTCTCTGTTGGCATCCCCTATTTTGTAGTATAGTATTAATGACTGCTTTGAGAGAAATAGTTGTTTTATTACGCTCAAGGGAAGGTTAGAATTGTGCTATTCCCCGAGGCTTGCCGAGGGGAATAGCCCAATTGTAACCTTCCCGAGAGCGTAATAAAACAACTATTTCTCGAATATTAAAGCAGTCATTAATACTTTTATATGCCGAAAAAAAATAGACTAAAAAATAAAAATAAAAAAATATTTTTCATTTTTGTCGAAGACGGGATTCGAACTCTTGCGTACAACAAGAGGTGTATCGAAAACCAACGCTTAGACCACTAGGCTATTGCGCGTCGTTAACATGCTTGGCAGTTTTCTCCAATATATATGAAGGGGTGACCAAAGTTCGCGCAGATTTTAGAACAAATTAGAAAATGTGATATTCGATCCATGTTTTCTCATATTCTACACAAATTTATTTATTTTAATTACTACCAAATGGACGGCAAAGTATTTTACTACCAATTGGTTCAACTACAACATTTATCGTCGAAGGATTTCGGAGATATCGCGATCTAAAAATTCGATGTCCGATCGTGCATGCGCGCTGCATCTAAAAAAAGTCATAAAAACAACGAGACCTAAGTTCACGCACGGGGGTTAACAGCTGATTTATACAAAAATACGATCCATCAAAAATAAGGTAATTTGATAATTTGCAAGGCAAAATATCATACAACCAGACGGTACCACTTATTACTTACAATTTTGAGGATATCTGCTCTCAAAATGAAGATTTCCAGACCCTTATCGGTAAGTTGGTAATTTTTCGGAACGGACGCAAATAACTGCAAAATGTGCCGATCTTTTGTCAATATTTTCACAATTTCGCACCCAATTCCAAAGAAAATTTCGTTTCTGGGTAATTTTATGATCCTCTTTCCATTGGTGATATCAGATTTTCGAAATCTTACCGATTTTTTGAGAAAGCGAACTTTGGTCACGCGCGAACTTTGGTCACACAGCCATACATTAAAATGGATTGAAAACGGCTCTGCGTGAGGGCCTCGCAAAAGCTCCATGAAACGGGCCCGCTTCTTTTACTTTTGCAATGCATATTGGCACGAACTTAGATCAAGATCTATCGGCAGATGTTGTTTTTTTGTTTTTGAGAGTTTATTTTCGTCTTCATGTCAACAATGCAAGATAAAATTGTCGGTAAGATCGATCGAGATTCAATTGTAGACCAATCCTTCGCACACATACGGTATTCTCCATCGCTCAAACCATTTTTTAACATGTAAACCTATGGGGTAACCATGGAGTAACCATGGTTATTAAAAATAGTGAAATGTTTTATGCATGGTTACCGAGAATTTTACAGGAACAGTTGAAGTTTATGAATGCAATTCGACCAATCAGATGGCTGGATTTCTTAAGTGAGGTATATAATTCCTTTTGTAGTACGGATTAGTTAATTTAATTACTCATTATTCCTAAGTATCATTTGAGGTGTTCACACTTGTACAAGCTTTGCTTTTTAGTGAATCCCTCTGTTTCCAACATGTATTTCTTACATTTTTTTTAAATGCTTATAATTGATTTGTAATGTTTTCTTGGAAACATGAATAAAATGAAATTGAAATTGAATTGAATAAGCTTATAAAGAGAAACTTAACATTTTATAATCAGATTCAAACTTTATCTCACTACCTAGATTCTCTGACAAACAAAAATCACTCAAAATAAATCACATTCATGCCAGAAATGACTACATTTTCTTCCAGTATAGGAAATTGGAACTATTTCAACTTTGGGAGGTAAATGGACAAGGCCTTTTTTCTGTTAGCATATTCAGACAAATACTATTTATAATAAAATAAAAAATATACATTTTTTCTTTGCATGGTACAAATAAAGAAGAAGACTTCTAGCTGTGTGTGACAAAATAAAAGTGCAATAAAAATAGAAAACTCACAAATCCAAGACATTCTGCTGCATCAAACGTTTGTGCACATGAAAGTTTCAAGAAAAATAAACCACTTTTAAAAGCTGAATTTACCTTCTTCTTCTCCGTCTGTGACTTTGGCCTTTCCTTTAAGTTCTCCCTGTTAGCAAAACAGAATCAAAATCAAATCTAAAGTTACGATTTGAAACTAGTGCTACTACTACTAATTAACAATGACATACTGTAGTGGACAGACCTGCCAACCTCTGGAGTTCAAAAACTGTATTCCTTAGTCCAAAAATTGTATTTTACTGACAAAAGTTGTATTAGATGCTGCTTGTAAGTATCGGCTTGCGTGGTGATGTAGATATACAGTAGGCTTGCGGGTGCACCATGTGAGAGAGAGGGTGGGACTCATCCTTTTCCAAGCGCTATAGTTCTCCTTAGAACTATAAGCTAAGAAAGATAACCAACAGTCCTTTTCAGGACTACAAACCCTCAAGAAAGATTACAGAGATTCCTTTTCAGGACTCCTCAATCCTACCTCTCTCTCACATGGTGCACTCGCAAGCCTACTGTATAAACGTTGTATTATTATTTTTTTTTTAAATGGATCAATGCCTCTTACAGTTTCTACTTACAGGAAGAAATTTTTGTATGGATCATTGGTTGAATATGCATGATTTCGTCATGACTGGTGTGTTCAATGAACCAATGAACATCCCCGAATTGCCCATGTGAGATGCTCGTACGATACTTTACAGGACAGAGTGGGCATTTTGTCATTGAAAATGGCACACACACACACAACTTCGTTTTGTTTTGAAAATCATATTTCATTGAGGAAAATCGTACTGTTGTATTTACTTCTAAAAATCGTACAAAATATGATTAAATTGTACTGATTGGCAGGTCTGAGTGGATCATCTTACATATACAGAAGATGGTCTTGCACCTTTAACCTCATTATCAAAGCTATAGAAAGCCATCACGCAATACAGTGCTTTTTATGGAAAGTTCATTGACCTTTGTCACATTAGACCCATTTTCAAACTTGACCTGGGGGGTGTTTCAGAAAACTTTTCATCATTGACAAATGACAGTTTTTGTTATAAGCTACTGAAATCCTTGCTTCTGATTGGTTATCAGCAGACTGGTCGCTGATTTTTGTCATTTATCATTGAAAAAAAGCTTTGTGAAACGGGTCCCTGTACCTTCAAAGGATGTATAATTTCATGATCCTACCTCAAAGCTATGGAAACTTATTGCTAGTAAAGCATGACCGTTGCCAATGGCAACTACGCTGGAAATGGCGACGCCTACATCTAGCTCCCCTATGCAGACGAGACAAACTACAAAATTATAATTTAGGGATAAGGCCAAATAAAAAACAAAACATGTTAAGCATCCTGTTTTTTTATTAAATAGGAAAGAGACCCTTTTTTTCTTTCAAAATGGCCGCTAGGTACATTTTCCCCGACAGTCAGGCTATTTTTCAAGATGGCCGCCAACATTTTTTTATTTTTTAAATCAGAATAGATCAATTTTTAGCAGGGTTTTTCATGTTTTTTTTCTTTCAAAAAGAAAATTTCAAAAAAATAAAAATAGGAGGCGGCCCCCAAATAGGAAGCGGGCGGGGACGCTAAACATGTATATTTTTTAAATGGCCTAAGATACGGAAAGCTCATAAAACACGGCTCGCCAGAAAACTGGGCTTACCGCTAATGCATTAACCTCTTTCTTCCCTTCCTCCATATCCTCGTCTTCTTCTTCCTCCTCCTCATCGTCGCTGCTTTCCCATTCACAGTCAGAATCGGTAGGCTCTACCACTCCATTCACGACCTCTCGTCTCTGTCAAATGAGGTTAAAGACAATCATTCATAAGTATAATAATAAATAATAATAATAGGGTCTTTCGACCCAGAGTTGTTTTAATAGACCAGTTCACGGTTAGCACCTTACTACAATATCCACAGATCTTCAAAACATGAAGATCGCGGCATATGATAAAACAAGCTTAATTTGGCTTAAGCAACACAAAAAAAACTAGATGGAATTCGACTGCGCGCAGTCGAAATGATGCCTCCGTCATAGAGCAATTTTACAAACCAAAACAGAAGAAATTTTTCAAATTCAAGTTCAATTGTAATCCATTAACAGGTTCTCAGAATATCGTGATTACATGCAATTTCTCATATACATATATGATCCTTTGATCTTTGACCTCATGACCCAAGAATCTACTCAGTTCATTGGCTCTGCAAGATACATACATGATCTAAGTTTGGCAGAAATCCATCAATCTGTTCTAATGATAATGCGATCAAAAGCTATTTTTGCATACATAATGAGCCGTATGACCTTTGACCTTGACCTCATGACCCCAAAATCTAATCAGTTCATCGGTTTTGCAAGTAACATACATGATCTAAGTTTGGCAGGAATCCATCAATCGGATCTTGAGATAACGCGATCACAAGCTGTTTTTACATACATAATTAGCCCTGTGATCTTTGACCTCGTGACCCCAAAATCTAATCAGTTCATCGGCTCTGCAAGATACATACATGACCAAAGTTTGGCAGGAATCCATCAATCGGTTCTTGAGATAACGCGATCACTAGCTGTTTTTGCATACATAATGAGCCGTGACCTTTGACCTTTAACCTCGTGACCCCAAAATCTAATCAGTTCATCGGCTCTGCAAGATACATACATGACCAAAGTTTGGCAGGAATCCATCAATGGGTTCTTCAGATAACGCGATCACGAGCTGTTTTTGCATACATAATGAGCCCTGTGACCTTTGACCTCATGACCCCAAAATCTAATCAGTTCATCGGCTCTGCAAGATACATACATGACCAAAGTTTGGCAGGAATCCATCAATCGGTTCTTCAGATAACGCGATCACGAGAACGGGACGTACGGACGGACGGACGTACGTACGGACGGACAACCCGAAAACATAATGATTTTGGGGTCCTAAAAATCCAGAAAAACTGAATATTCTGGATTATTCGAAAGGGTTGGCAGGTATGCAAATGGTGTCAGGGCTAGCTTACCTTGATTTCCTCATCTTTCTATGCTCACTACTCAGCCAGTATACATTTTCTTCCAAAATTGTTTGGCACATGACATTTATTTGTAATCTTGAACATTCAGTGTAAGTTTTGTTTGATTCTGTGAGAATTCATTTTTTTTTTTAAACAGAACTCAAGTTTATCTTTAAATCATTCTCAGCTTACCATCCTTGGGGGGTGTTTCACAAAGATCCTAAGTTGAACTTATCTCTAAGTTGAACTTATCTCTAAGTTGAACTTATCTCTAAGTTGGACTTAAAAACTATGGAAAGTCGTTAGCATCTATGAAAATATGTGGTAAAAATAATTTTAAAAGGCATAAAATATTGATTCAAATCATTCATATTTTCTATTATCAAAGAGATTTCATGTTCTTGATGTGGAATTTATAAAAAGTCTAAAATATTTGAATTTTTGCTTTTGAATATATTTTATTTCAAGGTTACAAATGGCTCTCCATAATATTTAAGTCCGACTTAGGGATAAGTTTGACTTAAGATCTTTGTGAAACACCCCCCTGGCTCTTAGATAGGTTCTTACCTTGTCATATAGACCGTCGTAAAGCTTGGCGTATTTACACTCAAGAGAATGAACCTCTTCATAGAATTTAGCCTCGAGATGCGTGTGTTTGACCTGGTAATTCTTCAGGGCTTTTATCCTCCTTTTGACTACTTTGGGAAGGCTGGAATATAACGAGAGAGAGAGAGAGGGAGAGAGAGAGAGGGAGAGAGAGAGGGAGAGAGAGAGAGAGAGAGAATGTGAATATGACAACGATCTGAAAGGTACAATAGTCACCCCTGCTGTCTATATATCATACAAACTACCGTAATTAACGGTGTATTAACCACACTTTTTTTACCATCGGTAAACATCAAAAGTCGGGGTGCGGTTTATACACATTACAGACCATAAATCATGCTGCAAATTCCAGGTAAACAATCTCCGCATTCAGCAGCGGTTAAATTGTGTCACCGAGGTTGAAGTCCTTGGCTTAGTTGGATACCATCGTCCTGAAAATGACACTCGTTTTCAACGCTTTTCAAATCGTCCATCGGAAGTTCTGACATCAGAAACAATATTTCTAATGTGAATGTTATATTATAATCTTATATCTGATAAATTTTCATGTAATTTCGATTATGCAAAATATGAAAATTTATGCCCAGAATTGTGCTCTGTCACTGCCAAGTCGATTGTTGACATGGTGGATACAAATGTGTATTGCCCCACGTGTGAGAATTCATGTACTGAGATGGAAGAAATAAGCGAAGACGAAAAAAAAATAATAATAGCAATGGAAATACTTGCCATGAACCTACAAATATGCAATATTTTATTTTTTTAACTATTACTGTAATTTTTCTGCATGGGGGAGGGTGGGAGGAAGGATTGGGGGTGGGAGGGAGGGGGGAGGGGGAGGGGCTTACTTACCTTTCAATGTATCCACTCCTCTGACCCACTAAACTGTCAAGGTGACCTTGAAGGGCAGCTAAAGCTTTAGGATTCTGCATCACCTGTGATTTCAACTCTGTTGGCATAGAAACAAATATGTAAATTAGATGCTGCTTGTTTGAAACGTCGAGCCACTCCCGCCACTCATCCTCTCAAAGGGCTATAGTTCTCCTTAGAACTATAAGCTAAGAAAGATAACCAACAGTCTTTTTCAAGACTACACCAACAGTCCTTTTCAGGACTACACATCCTCTAGAAAGATTACCGAGTCCTTTTCAGGGCTCCTCAATCCTCCCTCTCTCTCACATGGTGCACCTGCAAGCCTACTGTAAATATGTAAATCAACTGACCCAAGCTATCAAACTACATGTATATCTTTGCCCTAATGTAATTAGCCGTCAAGTTGATATATCTTATCAAAAGTTTGCAGGTAGTCTAAGAAATTGCCTAACGCCCAGGAAAGGTTCTTTTCATATCTGCAGTGGCAATCATAATGTTGAAGTAACTTGGTAGGAATGTCCTAATTTCTACTGGCAGCATTATCTCCAAATGTGTGATGCTGAATGAGAATGTAAATTTGGGATTATAAAAGTAGCTGCATGTAACAAAGGTCCTAGACATAAAGGCCCGAATTAACAAAGGATGTTTGTCGACAAACCTCCTTTTGTTTCGCCAAACCTCCTTTTGTTCTTTACAAACTAGGTTTGTAAAAAACGTGTAAAAACGCGTCATATGACGTACGAAAACCAAGGTTTGTTGACAAACCTCCTTTGTGAATTCAGGCCACTGTCTGTGTGTTATGAGATACACGAATAAGATGGGTAGCAAACTTTTCTCATTGTAAAAAAACTGCCATGGTTTACCATGTTGTAAGTGCAAAAGCCTTAAAGCCCCACTGTACTAGTTTGGCCAGGAGGGATTAGATCTCTCTGCATGGTCACTGACAGGTGGTTATCTCATCAAATAAGCTCTCAATTAACATAAGAGAAAAAGAGGATCATGGGGGACCAATGGTCACCGATTAGGCATTGTTTGTTGTATAAGAGGGCGCAAGTAGCTATAAGTAGTGCAGTGGGCTTTAAAAGACATGTACATGTACATATCCCGCCCCCCCCCCCCCCCCCCCACTCAGTGTTATTTAGGGTACGTGTATGCATGTTTCCTCCTTTTGAAAACACCCCCTAAGTCCGGTGTGTAAAGTCAATACGGGCCAGATTTGTGTGTACTACGAGCTGGACTTTGGTGCGTGAAAAGTATCCCTTTACCGGACATTTTGGGAACGACATGCAGTCCCTCTGACCCTGGAGTGGAGGGTACATATATAAGAGATTGACGAGTGGATATGTCACCGGACTGTGGATCACAAGGTCTGCGGTTCAAGTCCCACCGCGGCACTAATGTCCTTTGGCAAGACATTGATCTACATTTGCTACTCTCCACCCAGGTGTTAAATGGGTACCCGGTAGGATGCGAAAGCTAATGTGCTTAGATTAGCAAGTGTGCGCTTGTAAAAATGACGCCTGGCTGGAATGCTCCCCAGGGAGTGGAGAATGTGCATACATTGTGTGCGGGTTAGCCTGAATCCAATGACCGGGGTAATAATATATATCTGTAAAGCGCTTTGATAGGGCCTTCGGTCCGGAAAAGCGCTATATAAGAAATAGCTATTATTATTATTACCTGACAGTGCTATAGCATCAGGTGAGTTGATCTTCTGAGCGGTGGATGTATCGATGACCTCTAACCCTTCCAGGTCTTGCCCGTCTCCTTGTGGTCCGGGATCCATGTCTAAGGACTGTGTCTCCAGCTGCTGCCTGATCTCTACATTATACAAACATACATGTACACACATTTAGTTGAAGGCATCGTTAACAATGTTAAATCTGAGATGCACGGCCTTATGTGTTATCAGTGTCCGTGATATGGTGTAATATTGAAGCCCTAAAAAAAAATTGCGCTTCAAAATGATCAAGAAGTGCCTCAAAATAGTTAAAATCTTTGAGTGACCGTTTTATCATACTCGTTTTCCCCAATAGACAGACTGTAGTGTTATGAAAACCATTTGGCAAACGGTTATCAAAATTTGTAATTCCAATCATTAATATCTTGATAATCAGACAGGCGATGTGCTTGTAAAAGCCATGGGTTCCTGCCTGACCTAAAGGTTTATAATTATCATTGCAGCATGAGTTAAATCCAGGATTTTGTTTCAGAATTCTGAGACAAAGTTACCGGATCCCTTTAAAGAGACACATAATGGTCAGGTGTCACTGAGTATGTCCTCATCAGCTCGAGATTGCCAAATAGCCAGCTATTTCTGATTTTGGAAATAAGCCCAAAGTTACAAATCGCTTCTTCACGTTTTTGTTGCAGAGGGCGCTACACAAAATAACTTTTTGTGAGATAATGAAAAACTGAGTGTCAAATTTGAAAGGGCTGAAATATCCATAGATATACATGTAACCATTTCTAATAAAAGTGGGGCTCCACAAATATACATTTTATTCAAGCCAATGCCAAAGTTGGTTTTTTGTTGGCGTTTGTGTGTTGGTTATAATACGCACAACAGCCGGCCCGTGTATTGTTATTTATTAATTAACCGTCACCATATTTTTTTGAAAGTGGAGCTGAATTGGTATGATTGTATTTAATCTAAATTTCACACATTTAATTTTGTGTCCAAAATTACCTTCATAGCGATATTAGGTCCTAATAAAGAACTAGAAATGTAGTCGATAAGAGCAATAACCACGCACTTTTGAAGAAATTTGCGGTCTTAACGGTTGCTGAGCTAGCGCCCTGAGCGTCCCTGGACGTTGTGCGCGCTCTATAAGTTTACACTTTTATTATTAGGGACTTTTAGATTTGCACAACGACAATAGGTCCATGCTACGAATGACGTCCTTTTAATGCACTACCTTGAATGGACGTCACACGTATCAGTCCACGCAAATCTAAAAATCCCTATTATTATAAAACAAGAACTCAACTATCCCTTTAATGGATGCCAACCACAAGCTGTATGAATCCTGAATATTTGAACAGCTAATGAAGCCAACAGCAGGCACAGTGCTTAGAAGGATTTTGACATGTAACAGCAGCATGTATGAATTTTGAAACAACAGGTTTGAAAATCTGTGAAAGGTTAAAATTTAAAAGCAGCAAGTTCTAAAAAGAAGCAAATAGCATATCATTCTCAACCAAAATCATTAGTTTTACCCTTTGTTTAAAAATGCTTCCAGGAATCAGGCTCTGATTGCAACTTAGAAGCCAAGGGGGTGTTTCACAAAGATCCTAAGTTGAACTTGTCTCTAAAATAGACTTAACAATTATGGAAAGCCTTTAGCATCTTTGAAAAAAAATTGTAAAACTTTTTTTATAAGGCTTAAAATGTTGATTCAAAACAATCATATTTTCTATTATCAAGGAGATTTCATGTTCTTGATGTGGACTTTATGAAAAGTCTATAATACTTGAATTTTTGCTTTTGAATATAATTAATTTTTAGGTTACAAATGGCTCTCCATATTTTTAAAGTCCAACTTAAGAGTTAAGTTCGACTTAGGATCGAAGTGAAACACCCCCCCCCCCCCCCCCTCCTCCCCTCCCAGAGCTGTACCCTTAACGCAAATGTGCATCTAGACTTGTTCCATGCTGCAATTTATTTTAGAATTTTAATTTGATGACCACTGTGAGCAGGGCTAGACACTAACATGGGTCGTGTATACATGTACATGAGCCTTTAAGTTTTAACGCAAACCCTGAAAGCTTGGAAATTTAAACAGCAGAAAATGCATGAAGACACTAAAAACTTTAAATTTGAACTCCTGAGTCATGCAACAATGGTTGAAACAGCACTCAAACTTCATAAGAAAGGGAGATAAATTCCTCTCCAAAAATTTATTGACAATGAATAAATAAACACAATTGTAATAGTTTGATTCCTTTCCAATACTGAAAAGTCAAAACATGCTTTTTATCTCCTTGCCAGATGTTTGAACTTTGAAACCTTTTTATGGTTAGTAATCAAATAAAACTCAAATTATTAATGGAAATGATTCAACAGCAGGTGAGGAAACAGAACAACCAAACTTTCATTTATTTGTAATCTTACACTATATTTTCACTTGGATTGTCCATGTCCATATCTCTCTCTCTTTCTCAAGGTGACCTGAATTACATGGCAAATATAAACCAACAATGTGTGAGTTTAATTGTACCTCTTATTTCAATGTTAACGTCAAATTCAACTAGAACAAAAAGTCAATCAAAGCTTCACAGTTTAAGCAAAGCACGATTCAATGAGTTTAATAATTGGAACCTAACTTTTGCTCGAAAGAAGAATAAACAGAGACCCTATTTCAGATTTGTGTATCATGACATTACGGTAGATAACTTCACACAGGCACGCGCCCGCTCGCAATCATTCATCGGTTTGTACTTGTATTGTGCAGTGGTACGCGTACGTTTGCCGTGAAACCTGTGAAAAAGTGTATAGACTACTAATAACAAGAAAATTGACACGAAACAGGTAATAAACAGAACAACTTTTAACTCATGATCTTTATTGGGACATTTGATGAATATTTACTTCATTTTGGGTATCTCCACGCCGGAGTTACGGGTCAAATTTTGGATAGGTTTCTGAACAAGCGCCAAATTTTGGATAGGTTTCTGAACAAGCGCCACATTTTGGACAGACTTCTGAACTAGCGCCCTGAACATAATATTAATAATATTCCACATCAAGTCAAGCAGTCGAATCACAGGTCTAATTAAACTAGGCTTTTACTCTCATCTACAGTAAGACGTCTTCATACAGATCGAAAAAAGTCATGATCATGATACACACAGCTAAGCCTACGTGATTCATTCATGTATTGTACATTACAGCTCACGAATTGAGATTGCGACGAATGAGCACTGCACAGGCTGCACAGGCTGCACTGAAAGATTGTGCAATGCATGTGCAAGCCATGCGTCTACCAAAGCGCGCGCCAGTGCGAATGAATGAATGAATTTGACAGCTGTGGAAAATGCTGTATATTTCAAAATTATACCTCAAAACGACATATGGAGGATACGGATGCATAATATGTAACCAACCTCTACATACCACACTCAGTACATCACTTGCTAACAATGAAAAACTGTAATTTCGAGACAAACATGAACGACTTACCTGAGAAAAATGCCAATATTGTCTTTCGGTACTCCAAGATGGCGGGTATCAAACATGAAAATTGATTGGCCGGAATATGACGTCAGGTTAATCCAACATCCAATGGGAACACGTGGCTTTTGTTGGCATATTTTGGCGCGGGTGCTGTGCAAAAAACATGTGAGGGCATATATGGCATGCAGGGGAGCTGTCTAAAATTGGCAAAAAACTATTTAAAGTGAAATTGTCTAGAAAAGATAGTCCTACCAGTGGCGCTCAAGGGGTGGGTGCAAATTTTCGAGGGCCAAAAAAATAAATAGTGCTCACTACCCCTGCTCCCCTCCCCCTCCCCCCCCCCCCCACAGAGCGACTTTTCGGCCGGCGTTATTTTCAAATTTTCGGGAGCAAAAAAAAAAAATAAATAAATTGGGCCCCCTCCCCTGAAAATCCTGGATCCGCGCCTCAGTCCTTCAACTGTAACATATAAAGAAGTCCCATCTATAGTCGATAGATCAAAATAACCATATAGATGTTTCTATACATAAAAAATACTTTTCTTATACCAAAATGAACTCAGTGAAAAGAAGTACTAAACTTATAGGGAATTCCAATTCGAAAATGTTACATATAGCCCCCCCCCCCCCATGGATCCGCCACTGGGCGCGGAGGAGGGGCGCAGAGGAGGGTAGCTTTGGGGAGCGAGGTGATATATCGAAAGAAAAAAAAATATTAAGAAGTATTTATGATGGTTCTGATGATGTTTTTCTTCGAGGAACATTGCTTTTTGTGTAATATTGCAGTGGCAGATCCAGGAATTTCTTACCGGGGGGGGGGGGGGGGACAAAAAATCGCATGGATGACAAATGATGGAGCGAAGCAACAGAGCAAGGCGTCAGCTGCGAGGGAGCGAAGCGACCAGCGGCGGGGGTTGGTCTCATGCAGGAGGTTGTCAGACTGACCCCTTCCCAGAGTGCCATTTTAGAACCACATTAGGCGTATTAAGGCACTTCCTGGAGTAAAATGACGTAAAATTGCTTTCACCCTCTCCTTGCAATTTGAGAACCATATTTGGCGCATTAATGTGCACCAGCACTTCTTGGAGAAAATAACAAGGCCAGGCGCGCCGGAAGCAGTTTGGGATTGGGGGGGCAAACATTCCAGGGGGCTCACCTTCCAGGGGCAGTGACGTAATGAGAAAAAAAGTTCGAAGGGGGGGGGGGCAGACGAAAAATCTGCATCACCACCAGTCTTACACGTTACATGCAGGTCCCGCGGAACGTTTTTCAAAGTGGAGTATTATCGATCAGGTATAGAGCGTAAATTGGCGTGGGGTCCAGGGCATGAGCCTCGGTAGGGGGTCAAGGGGCTGAGCTCCCGGAAGCTCAGGGGTTTTAGGTATTTAATTACGGTTAGATGAGCATCCAGGGGCCCTCTTTAAGGCCATTGACGTGTTCCAAGGGAGGGGGGGGGGAGCCACCAGAAGCTCAGAGGTTTTAATATTTAACGACGGTCAGATGAGCATCCAGGGGCCGTCTTAGGGCCCTTGGTGGGGTCCAGGGGGCAGAGCCCCCGGTAGCTCAGGGGTTTTAGGTATTTAATTAC
>JAVYIG010007895.1:0-95796 GCA_035222895.1 Strongylocentrotus droebachiensis
TACGCGTTGCTGTACCCCTACCCCCCCCCCCCCCCCATCTTCCTTAACATCGTTTGACTCTTTGCCGATTGCGTTCGTAATTCAATGCGGTTTTTATGAGCCAAACGAGATAGCGAAAGGCATACGACTAGCGATAATTGACGCTTTGAACTGATTGCGAAACCCGCAGAGGAGCAGTAAAAGACAAAAAGACAAGTTAAGAAGCAATTACTGCGATTTGTCTTTCAACCACATTAATCCCTACATCCCCTTCGTTTGGTTAAAAGAGGAGAGACAATGCGATACACGATGGCTCATCTTTGCATATTACTGTAAGAAAAGAAAGAAGAAGGAAAAAAAGGTGGGAGGCCTTTTGAAGACTTTGCTTGAGACGTGGAAAGCAACAGGGAGGCTGGCGATAATTAGCCCGAGGTTTGGCCGCCTGTTAATGGGCGAGCAAGTCGATACAACGGTGTACGCCAGAGGGAGGTTTAAAATCGAGTAAAAATTTGTGAAGGCGAAATGGGAAAGATGTTGCCATATGCCGTCTTAAGTATACATATAGTACATGTTTTGTGTATATTTATCCTCTTTTTTACTTTTTTTGCTCCAGCTTTTTTTATAACCCTTTTCTTAGACTTACCTTCTTCACTCTGACAATTTATTGTGGTATTATAGTAGTAGAATGAGGAGTGACGGCAGTAGAAGTAGAAGTAGTAGTAGTAGTGGTAAAATAGTAGTAGTTGTAGTAGTAGAAGTAGGAGTAGTAGTAGTAGTAGAAGAAGTAGTAATAGTAGTAGTAGTAGTAGTAGTAGTAGTAGAAGTAGTAGTAGTAGTAGTAGTAGAATAGTAGTAGAAGTAGAAGTAGCGGTAGCATCAGCAGTAGCAGTAGTAGTACCAGCAGCCTTCGTCGTCATCTTAGTAGTACTTGAAGGAGGAAGAGTGTGATAGTGGTTGTAGAAATGTCGATTCATAGTTTTTGTTGATGTGGTGGTAGTGGCCGTGGTGGCGATGGTAGGGGTTGTTGGTGTTGTTGATGATGTCGTTGTTGGGGGAAAAGAGGGTAGGAATAGTGAAAAGGGAGAGATGAGAGAAAGCTAGAGAGACAGAGAGCGATAGACAGGGGATACTAGTGGGGACCCAAAATTACCCTCTCAGATAGACAGATAACATTAATTTTGTTGGCGTGGAAAGTAAAGAAAGACAAAGCAGAGGAATGGATAAGGAGGGGGTGGAAAGGGTAAAGAGCTGAAGAGGAGGAATTGAAATTAGAAAAGAAAGAGAGACAGAGACAGAGAGAGAGATACATAGAGAGAGAGAGAGAGAGAAAGATTAAGAGAGAGAGGGAGAGAGAGGAGAGAGAGAGAGAGAGAGAGAGAGGGGGGAAGAGAGTAAAGAAGGAATGAAAGTTATGAAAGAGATTGGGAGAGGTTGAGAGGGTAAGAAACAGAAATAAAGAGAGATAGATAGATAGAGAGAGATATATATAGAGATATAGAGATTCAGAGAGAGAGAGAGAGAGAGAGAGAGACTTAGAGAGAGAGAGAGAGAGACTTAGAGAGAGAGAGAGAGAGAGAGAGAGAGAGAGAGACTTAGAGAGAGAGAGAGAACTGAAGAAGAAAAAAAACAGACATAGGAAGAGTGATATATTGGGAGGGATTATTATGCAACGTATTCTCAATATTTTTCTTTTTTTAACGTGACTCGAGTCCACGAAGTGAATCATTAATGGATTCTTGAAGCGAGGTCGATATCCAAATGAACGTCCACCTGAGATCGTGATTGATAAATGATAAGATAGAAGGACGAAGGGCTAAACTAAAAGCACCGGATGGTGGGTGGACAGAGAGAGAGAGAGAGAGACAGAAATAGAAAGAGAGAGAGAGATAGAGAGAGAAAGGAGGAGACAGATGGGGAGGGGAAGAAAGAGGTAGAGAGAGAGAGAGGGAGAGAGGGGTAGGGACAATGGAGAACGAATCAAATAGGACTTATTGAAGTGGTTGGTTATAACGATGGGACATTTTTTTTTTTTTTTTTTGGGGGGGGGGGGGTGTTAATGATGTAAATAATAATAATAACGACGATTACACCAATAATTATGATGACGATGATGATAATAATAACAATAAGAGTATTAATACGTGCGGATTTACATTTCTACCACATTATGGTCCCTGTGAGGGAAATTGGCAATTTTTTATCAAAAAGGCTCTCGTCATCCTATACCAGGTCCCTGTTTTCTCTTGGGTGGAAGCGGCAAATGTAGATTAATGCCTCGCCAAAGGACAGTAATGCCGTGTCGGGGATAAAACTCAATGGCCCGAATTCACAAAGGAGGTTTGTAAAAAACGCGTCAAAATGCGTCATATGACGTACATAAACCTCGGTTTGTCGACAAACCTCCTTTGTGAATTCGGGCCGATGTCTTTGTGTTTCCAGTTAAAGGTATTACAAAGTTTTGGTATGGGGTCATGAATTTGGTTCAAATTAACATATTGGAAGGATATGCGTTCCAACAATATTCATTGATCGTTGTCCCGGTTCAAATCGAGTCTAAAGTTATGAAATTATAAATAATAAACTCTTTATGTTGTATAGCTCCCTCTCAAGGTCAAGATATCAGTTTAGCTATGAAACAATGTTTCTTGACTAAAATCGACCGATTAGCTATTTCTGTTTGGAAATTATATATCACAACTACATATTCTGAGATTTTCATGGTCACAGCTACCATTGTACGGCCATACGCGCTATTTGAAATTTATCAAAATTTACCGGGAGCACCGGTAAATTTTTATATTCAATTTTTCTCGAAAACGGAAGTGTTTTAGGGGTTAATTTTTTTAGTGCTTATAGTACATCCACAGGGGCATCCAAATATATCAAAAATGTAAAGATTCACTATCCACTCAATTTTCAAAATTTCCCAAAACTTTGTATTACCTTTAAGTGCTTGAACCACTCTGCTACGATACGTATACCTCACTTGTTTCTTTGTCTTTCCTAGTTTTTGTGTGTATGTTTATATTATGTTTCTTCCTTTATTGATCATTTTCTTTCTTTCCACCTTTCATTTGTGTAATAGCTTGTTTGTTTGTTTGATAAATAACACTGGAATTTGTAGATATAATTGTTTTGTTTTTGTCCTTGTTTGTTTGTTGGTTTAATTCCTTTTTTATATTTTGTATAAATGATTATTGATTGATAACAGAATAAAGGAAGTATAAGGCTGGAAGTTTAAAAGCACCGGATGGTGGAGAAACAAAACATAGAGCGAAAGATCGTAGAGAGAGAGAGAGAGAGAGAGATGAGAGAGAGAGAAAGAGGAGAGAGAGAGATTGAGAGAGAGAGAGAGAGAGAGAGAGAGAGAGAGAAATAGAGAGAGAGAGAGAGAGAAATAGAGAGAGAGAAAGAGAGACAGAAAAGGGAGTCAGAATGTAGGACTAATAAAAGAGGATTATTATGTTTATGAACTATTCTCTTTCTTTCTTTTTATTGAGGCGGGACAGGTTGGAAGAGGATGCCTTTTCTATTTCCAGATTCATAACACATATCTAGTATAGTACGATATGGTCCATGGGTCAATGCTCTATTACTACAAGTGACAGTTTATTCCAGTTATCATCTCAATTTAAAAAATAGGAGGAAGGAGCAGAAGAAGAACGAGATGAAGAAGATGAAGAGAAATACTAATAATGCAGACATTTATAATGCGCAACATATCCACCAGATAATGATGATGATGATGATGAAGAAGAAGGAGAAAATGATGATGATATATGTGTTGTTATTGTTGTTGTTGTTCATCTACCTTATATTATATACATGAAATGATAATGAAGAAATGGATATGAAGATGAAAAAGGAGGAGCAAAAGGAGAACAAAAAGTACAGAGATTATGAACATCTGTTCTTGATCAGCATTTTCTTTTCCATGAATAAAGACAGTTTTTATTTAAAGCAATTTAAAGGATTGTAACCCCGGGCGATTTTACCACCCGTCTAAATCCTGATCTTGATTAATCTACCTCTTTACCAGCCGTTTCCTTGATCCCCGCCACACTAAACGGATCAAAACTACTCCCCCTGTATTAGAATTAGAATAAGCGACTGTACATACGCGTCTAATGCATCGTATGTATTCTTTCTGGCCTGTTTCGTGAATGACAAATCTCTAACTCGCTAACGGCGATAAGAGTATTAATCAGAACTGCAAATCTGCAATCAGTAAAAAGCAACAAGTGCGATACTGCAATTGTGATTTTCGCGTGTACTAGGCATTAAGAACATAACCTCCTAAAATGTTTCTTATGTTGTAGCAGTTAAAGGCTAATTTTGTTACGTAATCAAATTTAATGCTCTAATCTTTGTTTAGTACCTCGTTCAAAATTATGGTTTTCGCCTGTTCAAAAAAATAATTACATTTTAATAGTCAGAATGCGAGTTGCATACATTACGTGTTGTTAGGTGAGAAAAGCGATGAAATTTGTCCTACAATTCGCATTCTGACTATTAAAGTACAATGCACAATTAATCGTTACCGGTAAATGAAATAATTTGCAACGAGGCACTTACTGAAACAAAGATTTGTGCATTAAATTTATGATTACAGTACGAAAATGGTCTACTGAATGTAATACCCTGAATTCACTAACCGGCTCCACCCCCTACTTTATTTTTTATTCCTACATCTTGCTCTCACAGGTCGACTATCCCCTTCTAACCCATTTCTAAAATTATTTATTATTTTCAAATTTGTATTGTAACCCTTGTCAATGGGATTCGGTAGTTGTTCATTTTAATGTGAAACAGGATCATGGGGTGATTAAAAAAAGGGTTTCTAAAAAGTGAAAACTGAAAAGCATGAGGTCAACTTGTGAGAAAGGGGAAAGCAAGAGGGAAGTTGATAGAGGGGAGAGAGAGACAGAGAGAGAGACAGAGGGGGGGGGGGAGAGAGAATGAAAGATGGAGGGAGAGAGAAAGGGGGGACTTGAGAATGATATGCGAAAAATTGATGGTGATTGAAGCACTAGATGGCGCTCTTCATTTTCATTTAAATGAACTGATCCACCATTTCGCATCAACATTTCATTTAATTTCACTCTTATTTTGTACTGAATGGAATCACCTATCACTTTCTAAATCAAACGCTTCTATGGTGTTTTTACCGACGTTTCCAATCATTCATCCTTATAGAAAACCAAAACTCCCTTCAGTCGATACTCATGTTTGCGGCTCTTGGACCACACGCCATCTACGTTGAAAGCAATCAACTTTCAAGAATCAAGAAGTAAACGATGCCGATTATCATTATCATTATTTTGTTCTCTTCGAATGGGAATATTAAAAATAACCTTTTAGAGCTCTGTGTTTTGGGAAATATTATGCCTTTCGTTGACAGGGTCAAGATCCTTATCAACATTGAGTGAAATTATGTTTATACGGAACAGTCTGTAAAGTTTTTTTTTTTTTTTACATAACCATTACATTTATCTTAAAGGCATGTTAAATCTAAGACGCATGGTCCTACATGTTATCAGTGTCTGTCATGTGGTGTAATATTGAAGCTCTAATAAAAAAAATCGCGCTTCAAAATGATCATGAAGTGCTTAAAAAAAAGTAGAAATCCTTGAGTGACCGGTTTTACTATACTCATTTTCCCCCTATAGACTGTAGTGTTATGAAAACCGTTGCGAAAACGCAAAATTTGATTTCGATTTTCAATCATAAATATCTTGATAATCAGACAGGCGATCGGCATGTTAAAGTCATGGGGTTCCTGACTGACCTAAAGGTTTATAATTATCATTGCAGCATGAGCTAAATCCAGGATTTCGTTTCAGAATCTGAGACAAAGTTACCCAATCCCTTTAGTATGGAAAAGGAAACCTTTGTAAATCATTATTTGTACGAATGCATTAGGAAAGTAAACTAAACTGTTATAAATCAATCATGGAATAAATTAAGCCATAGGCCTAATCATAATTATGTCAAATCATGCATTAGCCTTCAGCATTGTTGAGATTCCCTGCAGTAGTCGGGCTCCATCCGAGAGTACAGCTGCTGTCTTGTTGACTATCTTGACATGAGTTATACGTTAAAAGTATTAATAGTAATATCTTCTGTACACATTATGGCCGTTATGGGGGTTTCAGTAGTCTTCTCCTTCTTCTTTATCCTTTCTTCTTCGTCTTTTTCTTATTATTCCATTTCTTCTTCTTCTTCTTCCATTTCTTCTCCTTTTTTCTTCTCCTCCTTCTCCTCCTTCTCCTCCTTCGTCTTCTTCTTCTTCTTCTTCTTCTTCTCCCTTTTCTCCTCCTTCTCCTCCTCCTCCTCCTCCTCCTCCTCCTTCTTACTTCTTTTCCGGGGAGGTTTGTCATGTTTGTCGGGTCTGCCTTTCCACATCAGCGCCCCCACCCTCCATTCTCTCTCTCCCCCTGGCTGTCTGATTATGATAATAGAGGCGTATCCAGGTAAGGGGGAGTTTAATTATGTTGATGCATGCTCCGTCAGAATGTGATACATCTACACATGGTTATATTTTCTCCATTATAATATCTTATGTTTGTTTTCTGCATTCCTCTCTCGCTCCTCCACATGAGATCATTACATGTGTTGTTTTGATAATTGTCATTTTACAACAGTTTTTTTTTTCTTTACAGTTCCTCATTTATTGTTTTTTTCTGTGCGTCACCGCCCCCTTCTTTTTCTCTCTCTTTCTGCTCTCATCCAGCCACACCCCACATATAAATGTTGCATCGCAATTGAAATATTCTTCTATTACCGATAACTGAAGCCTTTCTCTATATCTCACACTCCTCATCCCCGTTCCCCCCCCCCCCCCTCTCTCTCTCTCTCTCTCTCTCTCTCTCTCTCTCTCTCTCTCTCCCTTCTTCGTCTTTCACTTCGCCTCTGTCCCCACCACCCCACACACACACTCTCTCTCTCTCTCTCCCCCCTCTCTCTCTCTCTCTCTCTCTCTCTCTCTTTCGTCCCTTCTCTCTTCCCACCCCCTTCCCCTCATCCCGCCTACTGTCCGTAATATTCTTCCATCGTTCATGAAATCTTCCCATTATCTCTAACTTTAGCCTTCTTATCCGTTCAATGATCGAATTTCCAATTTACACCGCGAAGATTTTCCCTGTAAATCTGTTTTGACGTGTCAGACGATGCAGCCCAACAAGGTCTGGAATCAAATTAAATTTTGTTGAAAAAAAAGAAAGAAAGAAAGCGAAAGAAAGATAACAAGAAAGGAAGGAAGGAAGACAGAAAAGGAATAAAGAAAGAAATGGATTAAGAAAAACAAAATTAAAGAAACAAAGAAAGAAAAAAAGAAGCTAATAATGAAACTAAAAAAATAATGATAGTAATAATAATGATATTAAATTTATAATAATAACATTAACGATTATAATATTATTTATTATAACAATAGTTGGTAAGAAAAAGGAGAGTAGGCCTACGTGATAAACATTTATTTAAGCTTTTAATGCCTTTCGGAGAAGTTCCTTGTAATTAGATCGAAAATAGCTTCAATAGGCATATACTAAAGGGGCAGTCCATGGTGACATTAGCGTTGGATAGGCCTATAAGAAGAAAAAGAATTATATATCAAAAAAATATTCATTCATAATTATGTAAACACATTCCGTTCTCATTAAGTTGTAGAGAAACAATCTTTTATTAATCCTGATTATCAATTTCTAGGTACAATATTATAAAATGTATGCATTCCATTGGAATGTTTAATATCGACTATTTGGAGCAATAGAGGCGTCAACTCATATAATTGAATACAGAGTTCAATCCATTCCTGGCTTTGAACATACAATATAACTATTTTGTTCTGATTCAGAAGATATTTGGCTTCTGGTTAGTTTTCTTGTTATTAGACAAGATTACTATCGTAGTATTGTCACCATTTCTATTCTCTCTCTCACTCTCTCTCTCTCTCTTGTTAATTTGATTCTCTCCAAAGCTTTTCTCTCTTTAAGTCCCGCCGCGGCACTAATGTCCTTTGGCAAGACGTGAATCTACATTTGCCACTCTCCACCCAGGTGTTAATGGGTACCTGATATGCTTGAGCGCTAGTTACTTTGGCAGCTCAGCTACGACCAGGGTAATATGTGTACAGCGCCATGAGCGTCAGAACCTTGCGGATACCGGCGCTATATAAATAACCATATTATTTATTTATAATAGTCCATACAAAATAAGAAGAAGTCTTTTGAATCATATTTGTAGCGTGGGACCATTACCGTGGCATGGCTTTGTCGCAATGACTAAAAGATATTTTGATGGAAGGGTGTAAAATGTCTGTACTTTACGTTTAAAGGTAGAAGGAGAATTTGTGTGGAATTCAAAAATGTTCTTGTTGAATCCGTTAATAAAATAACGATGATTTTAGTTTGCGATTACAATAATTCAGAATTCAAATTAAAACAAATTATATTAAAAAATCTCACATTCTGTTTGTATGGTTATGTAAACACCCAAGCTTTACTTTTCACTGCTTTATTCACTGCTGAACAAAAAAGGAGTTCAAAGCTACCTTTTATGAGAACGCAAATCGAGTCATTTACAGCAAAGTCTCAGCGAATTTCAATCTGGCTAATGTACGGTCAATACTTTATATAGAGGAGATATAAGTTCTCTCCCTTTATAATCCATCGGAATTTCCCGTACCTATCTTAATCTTCATTAAAATATTAAAATATCACTTATAAAAAGCCCGCTAGGCAGTTAGCATTCACCGAATTTCTTTGATCTTTGAAAAGAGAGTCCGCTGTTTATAACAAAGCCCTCTAGAGTGCACTTACCTATAATGTATAGTGCTTTAGTCTAATTCATAAGACACTACACTGACGTTTCAAGAAAGTTCAATTCGATTCAATTCAATTAATTCATTTTTCCTCTTTCAATTGTTCAAAAGTTAGAAGCGTGAGAGAGAGAGAGAGAGATTGAGAGAGAGAGAGAGAGAGATAGAGAGAAGAAAGAGAGAGAGAGAGAGAGAGAGAGAAACAAAATGTGTCCGTGTGTTTGTTGTACGTTTTTGGTGTGTGTAAACTATGTATAAAGGGGGGAGGTAGGATTTTAAATGATTAGCAAATAAAAAATGACAAGGCCATCTTATTTTGTGTTCCTTAATATTATTCCGTTCCTTTCTATCTATCTCTCTTTTTCAATTCGATTGAGGGGTGGGGGGGGGGGGGGGCACATCGAATGCCCAAGTCTACTCACCTTAGCCACCCAACTGAATGCAAATCTCCCCCCCCCCCCCCCCCCCTCCCGAAAAAAAGAAGAAAGTAGGCAGTGCATTCTTGTCTAAATATTTGCTTCGTACTAGAAACATGCTTCATCTCAAAGTCCGACTGTATTCTGCGAACATTTTCGAAAACATTTTTGTGTGTGATGTGTGTGTTTTTACAGACGTGTGTCAATCAGATATGATTATTTCTGGGAACCGACCATTAAAACGTCACCATCCGAAAGACGTAACTCAGTTTCGAACCCGCGTCCTCGGCTGAATCAATTTGTAACTTCCACTGTTAGCTGGATTACAGGCGCACGCCACAACGCGTTGTAACGCTTGTTGTCTGATTTTGCAGACTATCATTATACCACCTCCACGTTTTGCGAGTGCAAACTTCAAACACAACACTGGCACTTGCTAATGGTTTTTGGATCACCTCGATAGTCACATACAATCTGTGCTGTGAACGTCTCTATACTAATTACTAAACGATCGGAAGTGGATTAATTAGCGTACCGGAGGTTTATACTACCAACACCGTTATTGTTAAAGTAGTTCAGTTTATATACTAGGGAATTTCATTACTGCCATTATTTGAAGGATAAATCACACTTACTTGACAGCTGCAAATACGTTTGTAACTGTTGTGAAGCTCCAGCAGACGTTTTGCTGTGCAGTTTGGTTTCGGGGAAATTGCCTCTTCTCTTGTGACTGATTTCTAGCGGATATAATTACGAACTTTCACGAGGATTTTGATAAGTGGTAAGTATTACACCATTTTCAGTAATATGTTCTTTCCTACAAGTACACAATTATGTGATCAGCGGACTTTTTACCCAGCTAATTCAGGCTGGTCGGATCCAATTTCACACAAATCACAGCGGGCTGCGTGTATAACGTACGCCTGTAGCGCTGGCTTGGTCGGGGCTGTGTGTGAGTGTATGGTCGTGGGACGGGGCTGGCGAGGAGGGGCTCCTTTGTCCGATGGACAACAATGACCCGTGCCATATAAACCAGGCACAACCAGCAAATTCTATACTTGTATTCTATACCGGTAGTTGTGGCTACTGGGAAGGGGCACGTGTCATACGGTCATATCCGTGTAGAATTCCGTGTAGTGTGTTTGTTGTGGTCCATTATGCACAGGGAATCTGCATTCTTCAGCAGTTGACAAATATTGTAATTCTACGCATTTGTGATAGTTGATGTTTTACTTTTATACTGTTAGCTTGTGCAATTAATGTGCGATATTAGTTCTGTTTCGGACTGTTTGGTTTAGTGTTCTCAATGTGCACTCTAACCCGGTCCTGCATTCTAACATTTCCTATAGAGTCTATATATATATCAGACAACCCTGTCTATTTGAGTGTGTGATTGAATTTGAATATACTGAATTAGAAGCTGATTAGAAGCCGATTAAAAGCCGGATTTAGGAGGCATGCGTCCATCGATTGTCTGAAATAATCGGACTGTGAAATCATGCTTTTTCTTATATATAACGCTTGGTAGCAATATGCTTATACCAAAACGTTGGTATAACATTATGTTCATAGTTGTGAGCAATGTTTTAATATCAAACATGCGGTAATTTGCATCCAAGCCCATATTTCGATTTTTGAAAACCAATAGCCCCCCCCCCGCCCCTCCAGCTAGTCCTGCAATACAAACGGTGCCAAACATTGATTTCTAAAGAGTGAATTCAATTATTTATCGGCATGTTTAGACATATGCGGCTAATAATAAAACGAATATATGTACACATGGATGCCTAAAGTAAAGAGGAACTCCGGTCTTCCATCTGCAAACAATACAAGAACAAGATAAATTGCTGCCATGAATTTGAATTGACCCTGCGCTCTGTAAGCCCCTCGATTAAAGTACCCAGGACCCGACCACAAACATAAATGGCCGATTTCCGTTTGTTATCTGTACACTGCCCACAAACACTGAGCTTTGACCCAAAGCCTTGGTCAACGTCATTAAAGAAGCCATTATGTAGACCATTATAAAAGAGCATATTTTGTCCGATTGTGCGGCCCCGTTTATTAATAAATAGTTGTCATATCTCCCTAGCCAACGAATGAAACAGCAGAAGCTACCCTAGTATAATGAGGCCCGTTAGCATAATAATAATAATAATAATAACGTTACTTATAAAGCGCTTACCACCGAAGTTTCTAAGCGCTATACACACAAAATAGACTGATACACAATTACATCTTATACAAAACTAAAAATGCAAATAAACATACAAATTACAATACATATGGAATACACGTCAAAGTGAACAGAGTTAATTAATCATCGAACGCAATTTTGAATAAAATGTGTCTTGAGACTAGTTTTGAATAGGTTAATGGTTTGACAGTTTTTTTTACATTTAAAGGTAATCTGTTCCAAAGTTCAGCAGGAGCTTTGCGAAAGGAACGATTATCATAAGAAAGAGCTGACACAGAAGTAGATACGAGGTTTAATTGCGAAGATGACCGTAAACTGCGTGAGGGTTTGTATTCCTCGATTAATTCTTGCAGATAAATTGGTGCCAATTCATGAATGCATTTATAAGTTAAAACTAAGATTTTGTACATAATGCGGTACGTCACCGGCAACCAATGCAATTCGCGAAGTACTGGGGTGATGTGTTCACAAGAACGCGTGTGCTCAATCCATTTGGTACTTTTCAGTCAATACATTGCCGCTTCCCTTGTTTACACAGATGTAATTGTCGAATACTGTCGAATATTGTCAAATATTTATCAGAGAAATCAAACAGCAGCTATCAGCATCCGATTTCTCGGCGAATTCGACTCGGAGAGAGAACAAAATAATAGGGAGGGGTTTTAAAGAAGAGAGAAAGGAAATGAGAGAGAGAGAGAGAGAGAGTGAGTGGGGGGGGGGGGGGGGGGGTGGGGGGTGGGGGTGGGGTGGATAAGCTACTGAAATCGTGCCCATGTGCAAACATTGATTACACAGAAACAACACTGGTTACCAATGTATACTTTGGGTATGTGGGCCTAAAAGAGTGCACTAAAGATCAGTCGAATGTTACGATGTTTCCCCTGGTTTCTTCATTTATGGCGCAAACATAAATGCGTATCTGTTAGTCGGAGGGGGGGGGGGGGGGGGGTATATTCCCCGGGCGGGTAGTTTTGTGTCTGCATTCACCTCCAAGGCTTTAAAAAAATGAAAACAACTCTAGAACCGAGCTTGAATTCTGACCGAATGTTATGCCTTCTCACGAAATCGATTCTTAGGAGTCATATCACGAATCACTCTTTTGGAGTCGAATCTACCAAAACAAAAATGTACTCCTATCAGAGTGGACTCAATCCAGAGCACGTTTCTGGGAGTGGATTCCACCGGTTATGTATTTCACCCCAATCGAATAGATGATTGATCCTTTATAACAATCCTTTATAATGACTCTTGTAAGTTTTGTTTTACATCTAGATAATTTGAGCGAGGGGAAGGGGGGGGGGGGGCGATGGCGCGGAGTACACCTCTTTCACGTTCTGCTGGATACACAACTTAGTTGTTATGGGGGTATGTCATAGGTCATGATGTCGTATTCCCACATCCATCATTGGCCTTGAACCTGTTGGTGTAGGAGCACTTCTGCAGTTGTTCTGCAACTGTTTCATCGTCTAGCCGTCTCGTGTCAAACAGATAGCTTTGAATATTTTGTTATCTTTTAACCTTTAATGACTTTCCAATATGGCCGGGAAGGAGGGCACTAAAGATCAATCGGTGTGGGTACTGGATATAAATTATATACACCCTCACTCAAAACAGGGAGATGTTAGCTCAAAGAGCCAAATTCCTGTCGTAACTGTTGCCCAGATCTCGACAAATTCACAAAAGTCGTGTATATTAATATGCATGGAGTTAAGGAGATACTTGGTACTTGGTAGCATTCCTCCAAAAGACGCAGTGTAAGTATTTAAACTGGAGGTGTAAGGTTTGGCACAGATTTAACCGAAGTTTGAGGAATGACAAATTCAGTACCTCGGCCATACTAACATGGTAAATAGGAGAAAGAGGCTGATTGATGGCAGAATTTTGCATTTTCATCCATTAGGCTCTTCTATTCATGCACAAAGAAGGGAATTGCGCTTCAGAAGACAATGTACCTACTTCCTTGCATACACGCACATCAAATTCAAGGCATTTGTTGATGTTTGTTTGGTCGACGAGAAAAGGGAAATCCATTGAAAACGAAGAAGATTGTAAAAGCAGAGGCGATTAAAATCACCCATGTAAGGCCGGAAATTTATATACATCATTGACAATAATAGGTGAGAGAATAACTTGGTCACAGTTTTGAAAATGAAAGAGCGAAAGCGAACGGTATGGCACATTGCCAATGTATACATATTCGAGAAAGCTGTATTCTATTCTGATTTCTGTGTTCATGCCTCATAAAACAGATTTTTAGGAGAGTCGCCATCGGCATAAAATGTGTTGAAATAAACGCCTTAGCGATCGAAATTATACGAAATCACAACGGTTATGCTTGGAGTTATGTCGTTGTGAATCACGGATGCACGGAAGAATGAACTTGCCTTTACGAAATTGACACTGAACGCATTTCAGAGGCTTTCAAATATTTGTATACGTCACAATAGACTTTTCTCGCCTATTGTCCCTAATAATACACCAGCCCTGCCAAAGCCAAGGGCGACGTACGGTACAAATTTGAGGTCATCTACAATGATATTGACTGACATGCGATATCACCAAATGTATGTTGTAGCCTTTTCACCGTCACACCAACGAGACCGATAACAGACCGACGAAAGACCGACCAAACAATAATTGTTCCAATATTTATAGCCCCACGACATCATTGGTTCGGGTTCGGTGTAATGACATGACTTGGGTATACTATAAACCGAATCAGATTCACAAATCTTATATAGCTTGTCAGGTTTCTTTAATATTTCTGTTCAAGACTGGTCGATTTGGTGTCTTTCTTGTCGGTGTGACGGTAATAGGGACTTTTCGAATAAGTGGACTGCGACGTTTGCGGTCATTTTTTAAGCAGGGTTGACGAGGCACGCTGACTGTTGTTCGTTACCTTTTCGGTTTCACACAACTACGACGCTCGCTTATTGAGCGCGAAACTCGATCGAATAGCTAAAGATCCAACAACAAATTCGGTGCAGGGACTGTTCTAATAAAATTTGCTGCAACAGATCAGCGATGCATTAACAAAATGTGTTTATTTTATGAATTATTCTGCTTAGTGAGCGCGAAATCGATCGAAAAGCTAAAGATCCAACGCGTTCGAGAATTCTGCTACGAACGATGAGCTCGTCGATGCGCATGCGCACTGCTTCAAAAGTGACCGCATACGTCGCAGTCCACTAGTGAACGTGCAAATCGAAAAGTCCCTAATGTATTCGATTAGACTGGTCATACACACATCTCATTGATCTAAACCGAATTTAAAGTTAACCCACCCCAAACCGATCCCAAACCGACCTGCTGTCGGTCTCGTGTGACTGGACCCAGTCACTGGAGCAATACTGTATTTTCCGTTTAAATCTGTGAACTCTGCAGTGTCCGGGTGTCGTTCTTATCGGGGTGATTGGCGTTATACTAATCTAATTGGTGACTCAGTCAAACGCTTTCGGTGATATCATGACTTGTAATACCTCAGTCAAATTGCTAAATCGACTTCACACCAACTCCAAGTTCTAGTCTCGTTTCGATGTCGTTAGTGTGACTGGTCCCAGGAGCTAGAGAATGACTGTAATCACTGTATTCTCCGTTTAAATATCTTGTTTCATAATGTGTCTGTGTGTAGTGTTGTTCTTCTTGGTATGACCGGGGCATGGATAAACTAATTCGATTGGTGACTCGAGCGCTTTCAATGAAAAAAGGATACTAGTTGCAATACATTTATTATACATCTAGGCGTCCAAAACACAAGGTATATGTGTATGCAAGTTGGCTCATTCGGGTGAACTGACTCTGATTTGAATATAGTTTGTGTACAGTCAATCCCGTATTGTTGTTCATGTGTTATTGGATAGCAGTATAGTTCGAAGTTTAATACTTTCAACTCACGTTTGTATCCTGGTAGATGAACACATTAAATGTTAAAGGGGGAATTAATCTAGATATCCAGGTGCTAGTTTAAGTTTGAATGAAAATAGGAAAAAGTGACAGACTGATAGGGATCTATCGATGCAAATTTGAGTGACATCCGACAAAGGATCATACATTGGATTAAAAATGTACATTTTGAATTGACCATAGTTTTTATTTTATCAACTCGGTGATCGCCCATGTTAACAAAAACGTTATACTTTCTTTATTGTTCTCCTAAATGCTTCTGAAATAAATGTCAATATAATCTAATAATATATAATTCGTTTCCACTTTCCTCCTTCCTTTTGTCTTGATATAAACCATTCCGTTTTCTTGCATGCCCTTTAGTATTAACAGGTGAATAAACTATTTTAGTGTGCAGAACCCGCACACATGCAGGAAGAAGGAAGGAAAAACAAAGCCACATTCAACTTTTTTTTTTTAATCGCTCTATATATAGCCCTTCATCATACCCATACCTCGTGTTTCAAAATAAACGTTTACGACCAGAAAAAGTGTTATATTGTACTGTTTGGAATTAGAATTAAAAATGAAACGTATCGGCTATCATACAAATAACGATTCGGGAGTCGGAACTCGGGACTACCATATAATCGAGCTTCGAGAACACGAATATCAAATGTCTGTTATCGAGTACAAAATATCAATGAACAAAACTGATATTAAATATGAAATGTCAATTAAATATGAAGAAACAAAACTTCTACGAATGTTGAACATGAATATGAATTAGTACATGTATATAATGCGATATATACTTACGATTACTATGTGAGGCCTATACAATTAGAGTATGTTGTTTATGATGTTTTTTAATTGTTAGTCTAAAAAAAGCAAGGTCGGGGGCTGGACGTAACTTCACCAAACTTGTAATAGCGGCCACTTGCGGACGTTATTTCAAATCTATGGTTCGTGCGGGTTATTGTGACGGGCAAAACTACATGTATTATATTATGTACATGTATATATATATATATATATATATACCCATATATATATATATATATATATATATATATTATATGTACATGTAGTACTTTTAGGTTTCAGGAAATGATTGTTCATAGAGTAGTAGACTCGTGTATTGTGGTTTTGAAGTTCTATAAACTCCGTCTCCGTGATTTTTAGGGTAAATCCCGATTTATCATCATTTCCACATTGAGCATTGATAAGGGCAAAAGTACCGGTAAGGGAAAATTTGATGAAATATTGTTGGTATAGGCAATGTTTATTCTGCGCTACAATGATTTTTTTTTTCCCGGTAAAGTTTAAACTTTGTGTTGAAGCATTTCAATATTAAAGTGACTCGGTAACATTGCCTCAGATTCTGAAACAAAATCCTGGATTTAGCTCATGCTGCAATCATACATGTACGAATAAACCATTAGGGCAGTCAGGAATCCCATGACTTTTACAAGCCGATCGCCTGTCTGATTATCAAGATATTTATGATTGGAAATCAAAATTCAATTTTTTGTTTTCCTAACGGTTTTAATAACACTTCAGTCTATTGGGGAAGGTGAGTATGGTAAAACCGGTCACTGAAAGGTTTTTTACTTTTTTGAGGCACTTCATGATCATTTTGAAGCGCAATTTTGTTTAGGGCTTCAATATTACACCATATCACAGACACTGATAAGTTAGGGCCATGCATCTCACATTTAACTTTAAAGGTAGTGTACTATGTCCCATTTGCAGCCAACATCAATTTCCATAGAACTTTGCATGAATTATGAATACATGTATGTCAAATTGAGGCTCAAATTTAAAAAATATAAAATCTCTGTGGATTTTTTTGTCGGTGGTACTGTAGTAAAATAGTACACCAAGTGTGTTGTTTCTTGTTGTTATTTCATTTTCCACATGAATTGTCCCCCCCCCCCCCCCCCCCCCCACCACCCTTCCAGAATCCTGTGGTTCCATCACTGGGGTATTTTCTGGCCGGATTATTTTCTACTTAGCCGCTGAATGAATTAAAAGAGCGTAGCCATGTGATGCAAACACGCCTCTTCTTGTTTCTAAAATAGTTAGGACTGAACACACACTGATTTGTACCAAACACTAATTAGAAGCCATTCCTTTCTTTGCCTGGAAGTGGAAGGCAACGCTGAAAACCCAAAGCAGCTGTACCGGTAAATAATGTACCTTACGAATTTCCGTCTGCAAACACGTTCAGAAATTACAAGTATATGCCAGTACTTTGTAGTCCGATACGAACGGATTTTCGGGGGATCAGACAGGCGAGAAATCGATAGTTCATTGCCAAGGCGAGCGAATGAATGTTTACTCGTAACTGTCCCGTTTGCACGCTGCCTATATAGCGAAACAAAGCATGAACTCGAACCCTTTGAAGATAAAATTGAGTGAGTTTGTTTTTATATTTGTTTTTACCATGGACCCGACTGCAGCTTAAAAAGCATGTGCATGCGTGTAAATAAGCAACCAGCGGACCGACTGCTTCAAGTCCTCTCCGAGGGACTTAGTAATTGGGGATGGATGCCTAATTAATACCTAAGGGCACTAGCGCCATCGAGTTGGTTTCTAACTTGGGACCTCCTGGTTACAAGTCCACTTCTTTACCAATGAGCTTTCGCTCCTCAGTTCATGCCATAAGATTTTGAAACCGAAACAAATTGTCTGTAAAGTGGAAGCAATTTTTAAAGGTTGATTATGTAATACAGGGGAAATGGTGAATACTCTATTAAACCCGTAAGAATTGAGTCTGAATTTGAGGGGACTGATGAGAAGTTGACTCAATCTTAGTGAAATCATGGACCTACTAAGCGAGCGAAAGATTTGTGAAGTCCCAGTGCAAAAAACTACATCTTATAATGAAGAGTAGGTCCATGGTGAAATGCACATGCACAGCACACTGAAACGGGTAAATGGGACAGCACATACAATGTGATATCACTAAACTTGAGCTTTTTCATGATTCAGTTCTTCCAAACTGACATACAGATGGCGTCAAAGGCAAGACGGCTCACAGGTTTCTCTGCCTTTACCAAAATCCAATCTCCTCTATTGAAAACCGGCTGCCGGGTGTTACGTAACCTTAATTGAATCCGGGCTTTCGTCACCAACTAATCGAAGGCTAATACGGCTAATTAATCTTGTGGTTATAATTAACGATCGCTGTCAACTAGGCGTTATGTTGAATGCAGCGTTATACAGCATAGTGAGCATACACCTTGCAATTAGAGGGTCGATCAAGGTGCTTGTGGGTTGTCGAGGGTGCTAGACATTTGACACCAACTATTCGAGGGCTTACGACTAATTATTAATCACGTGGTTATAATTAACAGTCGTTGCCAACGAGGCGTTATGTTAAATGCAGCGTTATACACCTTGTGGGGGCGATCAACTTTATCAACTGTTCTGGTCCAAGAACTCATGTTGGCTACAGCGAACTTTCTAAAGCTGGTTTTCTTGAAGTCGACCAAAGATCAAAACAACTCGTATTGCATCACGTGCATAAAATATATTAGGTCGAATCATTATATTCGATCCAACTTCGATCTTGTTACTGACTTATATGATTATAATACAAGAAATAGCCGATTCAACTTTAACTTACCAGAAAGAGTAGGTAGTATTGGAAATCGTTTTATTACAATGCCATAAAAGATTGGAATTCCATTCCCAATGGTGTATTAAAAGGAAATAGAAAACTATGCTCATTTTAATACGAAATTAAAGGAATACCTAATACTTGACAGTCAGATAAGAGAAGTAAATGACATGTTATATGATTGAAATTTGTATTCTTCTGCCGGTTCATACTTTTTCATTTTGTGTATACTTATGTTTTCGTACGTTATAGAAATAATAGAAATTCCTCCGCCTCTTTTTCTTCTTCTCCTTTTTCCTTTTCTTCTTGTACTTATTATCATTTCTATCATCAGTTTAATGTTGTTAGTATTATTATCTTTAATAAGTAATTCTTTTATTTTTCTTATCTGTCTGTAAATAATTATTACTATTTTAAGTTATTAATTTTATACATGTCTGTAAGGGACCCCACTGGAAATAAGCTTTCGAGCTTTCGTGGGTTATCCTGTTCAAGCTGACTTATTTTTGATCTGTTATTATTGTATATTGTTGTATGTTGGAAGCTTGTCGAATAAAAATCAATCAATCAAGGTGCCTGTGGGTTGTCCAGGGGGCTAGAAATTTAGATTTCCTCGAAAGCGCGTCACCTGCAACCTATTGGTATTAATGTGTCAACTTTGAATTGGATTGAGTTGATTGGTGATTGAAAATACTGGACATGTCAGTCCCAAGATTAAATTAAATTCAGTTTACAATGTATAATAAGATACATAGCGATTCCAAAACAGTTATTTGTAACGCTTACGGGAATACATTCAAAGGTAAATAAACAGCCTATAGCCTAGGTGTCGTATATAGTCGGGTCGTTTCAGCACGTGATTCGATATTCGGGCGTTCCTTTGGTTATCCTTTGGATCAATTTACATGCGATTATATAGGTAGGGGCTACCATTCTAAGCGATGAATACAATTAGGATTCAGTTTATTTATGAAACATCGTCTGACTTGAGAAAACAATTTGTACAGCCATGCCCGATCTCATCGAATGTAGGGCAACTACACACTTATAGCCACATATACCCTTGGGGGGGGGGGGGGGGAGAGGGGCGGGGCATTTTCTGAGGAGGGGGTGGGGTCGGCGGTATATAGCTCCTGTTGGCGCATCCCAAGCACAAATCAAAACAGTAAACATATACTGAAGAAAATAAATATTTGAGCAGTGAGCACTTACATAAGGTGCTGTTTTGAATTACATTTATTTATTCTAAGTGATGTCACCAAAGCAATACCAGTTATTACTATGTACCAGTACATTATATAATGTAAGTTAAATTATATAATGTAGATAGTAATAACTGGTATTGCACATTATATAATGTAGATATTAATAACTGGTATTGCTTTGGTGACATCACTTACGATAAATACATGTTATTCAAACAGCACCTTTTTTGTTCTCGAGGGGGGAGGACATGCACTGTTTAACTTTAGGACGGGCATGTATTGAAGTCCGTGGGCGGTTACATAACGGTAATCAGCGACCACGGATGATTGCCTCAATGATCACCATAATAATGCTGATACCCCGGGGACGAAATCCTATACGAACACGACGCTGCCAATCATCGTGCTATTATTATGCGAAGCCGTGACAAGACTATTTCACAAAAATTGGACCAGCGCGTGAAACAAATCGCACTTTATGAATTATTGATGCTTGAATCTATGTTTGTGTCGCATGGGTGCGAGGTGCGTGCCGGGGAGCTGCCCAAACGATTAAGATACTTTAAAGATTTTTACTATTTTGTTTCATTATAATATATTATTGGCTGAACTGTTCATTTTTTTTAAAGAAAGGCCTATCATTACTTTCGTAAAATTATATTGTAAGAATCGCTGCTTGGTCTTTGGACCGCGAGAATTACTTTTATTTCATAAAATCTTTCACTCATGGAGTATAATATGAGTGCATGCAGTTATGCAATTATTTGTAATCTCCCTCAGCTCCAAAAAGGTACAGCAAAGGGAAAAGGAGAAGAAGAAGAAGAAGAAGAAGAAGAAGAAGAAGAAGAAAAAGAAGATTTTTTTTTTTTTTTTTAAGGAACCCAAATTATCGTTCTCCCGTCTATCGGATAATTATGGACGGCTGAACTTACTGGTTCAATTAACAAAATGCTGACAGAGAACAAATAAATAAATAAATAAACGTAACCAGTACCACCGATGTACATGAACTGTTGCATTGTATAAACAAATCAGATAGTTTTGAGCCAGGTTCTGTCGAAATGAATTCCCATCAACAAAACTCGAGAATGGCGCTAAGCACAATAAATAGGGATTACAAGTCAAATACATGGAATAATGGATGCAACTGTCAATATTGAAAGGTTCGGGACGTCACGAACTGCTCAAGAGTTTTGCGATCACGCTCTTCAATCTACCTGACCCACTTTTGTCTTTGTCTCACTTTCATAAATTATGCCATCTTTGTTCGTGTATGAGATGTCAATTAGTGCGGCTCTTTGTGGTAATTATTCAGCCATGGTCGGACTTTTGAATAGCCTGTTTGATGTCTACATAAGAGAAGAAAGTAGTGTTTTTTTCTTGACCTACATACACGTACCAATATGTAATGCTAATTGTGCCACATGTATGGCATGAACTAGAATTATGATGATTTTTTAGATTAAAGAAAGATCATAATTATTATGATTCGAGGATAATCCACATCGACTTCCTGTTTAATTACCTGTGTTTTGATAAAGACCTAAAGATCAGGAACTTCGATTTATATGTATTTTTAAAATTTAGATTGAAATTTGTAAAGCCTAAAGGGAGGGGGGCATAGACGTTGCCAGAACTGTATGCATAATCCATATACATGTACACATTTTCGCCAATACTTTTGCCGAACGGGGAGGGGTGGGGGGGGGGGGGGGGTGAAAAAGCCAATGAAAGCTAATCAAATATAGGATCCACGTATTTTACAAAGAGATTATTAATTCAAAACAAAAACAACAAACATGTAGATATAATACCTTCATTAGAGAGGGGGAACAAAAATCACAAATTCCATCGCACCTTCAAACTGATCGAGGCCCACCATACCGAATATAGTTTTTAGCATATTCATAAACGGGGGGGGGGGGGGGCAGATTGTAAATTTATAGAGTGCATTAAGCCGCGATGAGAATCTAGAGCTTCTCTTGTAATAGTTCATTTATTATTGAAAGGCTAATGATGATGGCCGTGATTACCTTTCTATCATACATACTGCCTGATGTTAATTAGTGTGCAATTAGTTGAACATACAACGAGGCACTGCATGCATGTCATGTTTGTTCATCATTTCCTCTCTTATTAGAGTATCATGGTTTAAAGGCGGCATGGTGATTCTTTAATTTCATGATGGCAAACGTGATGAAAAGGGTAAATCTGTCCCAAATTTAATACTCACTTATGTCAGGTTTTCCAAAGAAATTACATTAAGATTAATGTAGAGCATTTAATGTTGGATTCAGCGGGATCATTTAATTATTTTGTTTAGAAGAAAAAAAATCTCTGCAAAGAGTGCATGGGTAGCATGCGAAGAATGTTAAGCGTCCCTGCCCGCTTACTTTTTGGGGGCCGCCTCCTTTTCTTTTTCTTTCTTTTTTTTTTGAAAGAAAAAAACATGTAAAAACACTGCTAAAATAGATCTATTTCTGATTTTAAAAAAAAAAAAAATGCCGGCGGCCATCTTGAAAAATAGCCAGTTGCTTAGGAAAAATTAACCGAGCGGCCATTTTGAAGAAAAAAAGGGCCTCCTCCTTCCTATTTTTTCAAAAAAGCAGGACGCTAAACATTTTTTTTTTTAATTTGGCCTCATCAGGTTTCATTCAAATAAAAGAAATCCTTTTTCTGATACTTAAGTGAAGCAATACTCTTTCCAATTATGTGAATATGAACAGCGCAACCATGGCTGTATGGCCTCAGTTCTAAAATAGCAATGACGTGCAAAGATGCTTATACAAGTTTTCAAATAAATCTGGAAAAGTCTAAAAACCCTGTTTTACATGCAATGAGACATGTGTGGGCAGTATTATTTCCGCTACTGTGACTCGAAACTCTCTGTTTTTAACCACGGCAAACGAGAAGCTTGACATAAATCGGCATTTTTGTTTGTAAACGAGTCATTTTGTGTTTATAATGATCATGAGGATTGCAAGGATTAAGCGTCCATTAGAGTGGCAAAAGTAGGCCGAATTTGGATGGTTTATAGGAATGATAAAGGTTGACCTTTCTTTCGTGATTGATTATTATAAGCTGGAGTGACAGAGGATTTGTATCCGCGGTATAAAACATCGCACTTTTGTAATAACATATTGGAATTCAGGTGAGGATTTCGAACGTTTGTTTTTTGTTCTTTATATTTTATATTATAAGGACCCAACTTTCACCTATGTATACAACATCCCCCCCCCCCCCCTCTCTCTCTCTCTCTCTCTCTCTATCAAACCACGCAATCTTATCTTGCTTTTCACAAGCCACGACTCGCGTTATTGATAAAAACATTACCGATATTACGGCTGTCCCGGCTCGGCTATCTCTTACAAACACTGTACATGCATGATGCATTACGCAATACTTATTGTGCCCCTCTGTTCTCTAATATATACCCGCTGTATAGGCTTATCCGCCCTTATCGATGAATTATCTAGCTCATTGATTTTCACCGGATAAGTAACAGTGCGTGTCGTTTCCCTTCGATTTTAGAAAGGAGAAAAGAAAAAAAAATGCTATATGAATTACATGTATTTATTCTAAGTGATGTCCTCATACCAGTCATTGACAACGTCAAACATTATATCTACAGACGTGGCAATCGCAACAGTCGCAAAAGTAGTTGTATTCACTATCAAGGAGTTATATCCTTGGTTGTATACTATAAATTCAGTAAGATTGATTCGAACGAAATCATTTATTTAGCTAGTTTTTAACTTCAGCCTTATAAAAGGTTGTTCTTGTTCAGTGGCAGTTATTTTCGCATATTGCGGTACTAATACGTGTATAATAGTTTTAATACCCATTATGTGCATGTTCAGATTTATACAGTCAAACGTGCTTTAGTAACCACATGTATAGTGAGACCACCTGTCTACTGTCTACAAAGACCACATTTTTTGTTTCCCTTGAAAATGGTTTCTTACTGAAACATGTACCAAAGAAACCTTTACATAAAGACCACCTGCTTTCAAAGACCACTTTTCTTGTCTCATTTTGGTGATTTGGGTGGTCTTTGTAGACAGGTTACACTATGTTACAATCTCGGTAATGTTAGCGTGCAAGTAAAATAGTACCTGCAACAATGTTTCGTGTGAAGAATCATGCACTGTTTGTCTCCTTCGACATGTAATTTTATACACTATTGTCCTGTCTGATAGATAAATCTTTCCATAAATAACTCTCTTTTTGACTGATCGGAAATTTAAAAAAAAAAAAAAAGACATTCCAAATCTTTCGTTGCCTATTTAAGTAGTTTTCGTTCCGTTGTCGGGGAATATATTTTATGGTATTTATAGATTATATCTGTATTTTGTTGTTTCTATTCTCAAATCGTCAAATACAAATAGAAAGGAAGAATAATCCAAAGGTATGCATACAAGTAATGCGCATTAAATACGATTTTCGCAAACTTTTATTGAGAAAATAAATATTGCGTATGATTTATGATGGCCCTAGTTTTGTTTGTCGTGGATAATGCCTGTGAGCCAGTGACCGGTGTCGTGTTTGATGCCTCGTGTGGTAGCAACGTTGTAACAAAACTTACTCCGACATGAACTATCAATTGCATTAACATCGAGACATGATGACCCAGAGTCTGAGGTAGAGCAGAGTGTGGTCTTACAACCGGAAGGTTCCGGGTTCGAAACCAAGTCGATGTGGTATAGTGCCCTTTGGTTTATCAGTATCCAATACAGAGTCCCGCGGGGAAGACTTAAATCTGTCGATCCCCTGGTTGCTTACTTACATTTATAAGGATAATTTCTGAGCTGCCATGTAAAAAAAAAGCAAAAACAAAAAAAAAACAATTGGATGTGAGTATAGTATACTAAATGCCTTCACAGTCTTCATTAACAATTGTATAACGTTTATATCGGATTGGCGCCCCGGGTACACCACCACCACAGTGCATCGGCACATGTGGTTGTTAGGAGGCCTCTGATGCTCTGCATGCGGAGTCCTGTCTCCGAGTTTGCTTGTAGATTCATTCGTATTTAGGACCAGATACTCAAAGACCTCTACGACCTTTATGGCCGAGCCTGGTAAATAAGCACAGTTTAGTAACGTTTAGTAATTTTGTGGTACAATATTGTACAAAGAACGGAAGATAGACCTATTATATGCGACGTACATGTACATGCATTAATGTGAAACGCCGCGCCAGACAAGTGGCTGAAGCATGACATCCCAAGCACTTCAACGTGTCTGCCCTCGGCACTTTTAAAATGGTTTATCAACACTTCAGTTTTGTAGAGCGTTCTTATCTACCCTCTCGAAATTTATCATGTTTAATGACATAGGGTAATGTGTTTGTTCTATTTGTCTTATCTGTCTAGTATGTCAGAATTATCTACTCTGCCCCTTTCGTCACCCCGGCTTTATCTCTCGTCTTTCAGCGTTCCCATTTATTTTGTGTGTACCACGGAGTCGAGGTTCGTAACAACATGTCTGAACTCGGAGACTATGTAGAGGGCACGGTACTTAGTACTGAACATTTGACACAGCCAATCTGAGCCAGAGACTTAGAGCGTTAGGCTCAGTTCAAGACTTTATGGAATCATATTCAAGCGTCAAATTAGAGTTTGTTCCTGCAGGCTATGGGGTGATTGCCCGAGGTTAGATTTTGAGAAACAAACCACTTTCGGTCGAAAGACGTGCACGGGTCTGACACGTGAGACTGTAGAACGAATACAAATTACATTCGCTTCGTATCATTTGACGCAGTTCGAGTGGTCTCAGCCTCTCAGGCACAGACTTTATATTGATACTTGAATAATGAAAGTCTTGTGGCCAAGAGCTTTATTAGAAGTGTAATGTAAGCGTTAAATTAGAGTCTGTGCCTGACAGACTACTATAACCTAAAATACAACCTGTACTAGTTTGACGGTAGCCTATAATCTAGGCGGAGTGCCGAGCTTTTTTCTTTGCTGCTAGACTAACCCTAAGCAGAACGTCTGATACGGCGAGACTACGAACCGTGAGTCGCGGCTCACGGTTCGTAGTCTCGCCGTATCAGACGTTCTGCTTAAGGTTAGTCTAGCAGCAAAGAAAAAATCTCGGCACTCCGCCTAGATTATAGGCTAGTTTGACGGATGTATCGATCACTCACTGCATATGCTTTGCCCATATATAATTTCCTGTATAAGGTAAACTGATCTGATCAAATAGTTTATTTCAAACGCACTTTTCCCTAATGGGGAAGTCCACCCTTATATAAAGTTTGTTTTAATAGAAGCAGAAAAATGAGAGAAACAGTTCAGTGAGAGTTCGAGCAAAAAATAATGAAACAAAAGCAAGTTATGAATTCTGAAGGTGCAATCAATGAAACACAAATTGGCAACTCTGTGAAGTATCTTGCAAGGTTCCCTCCCATTTGCTTTGTACTATTAAAAACGGACTTTACGGACACAATTCGTGTTTGGTCGTCGATGGCGGTATGAAGCATTTGTGGTGGTGGTGAATACGCCATCGTGAGGCGAGGCCAACCTCCTCTTCTTTATGACACAAACATAAGGACGAGCTTTGCCAGAACCCCCCCCCCCCCCTCCAGGGAAAAAAATATTTAAAACATTTCGGGAGCTACTTTTCAAGCTTGCTTGCATGGAAATTACACTCTCTAATTTGTTTTGTTTGGTGATGTTGTTGTTGTTGTTGTTGTTGTTGTTGTTGTTGTTGTTGTTGTTGTTTGTTTTTTTTTTTGGGGGGGGGCTCTTTATTGACTTTCAGGGGCTAATTCGCCCTGAGCCCCCGTGTATTTTTTCCCTGCCCCCCCCCCCCGTGTTTCCCTTAAATATATTGAGCAAGGTAAGTGTACTATACAGAACTAGATTCGGCCATTTTCTTTCTAGGATATTATTTTGTAAGAGCATGGCCAGAGGGACAGGATGTTTTCAAACTCGGTCAGTTTGAAGGTAAACGCTTACACGCAGGTGTGTAAATACCAAGGGATGGCGTAGTAAAGAGGTGCTATTAGCTACCACCTCTCCTTGCTCCCTGATGCGGAGAGTCACGGAATTAGGGGGAATTTAACGAGAGCAAGACATCACTTCATACTTCAGATTTAGGTTGTAACCATAGCTACGATGACAGTCCTTCTTCTGAAAATAATGTTATAATGTTTAAGGAAATGTAGTAGCAGTTAATCGGTTCGTTTTTGAATATAACAATTGTTTTATATTTGCTTATTTAAGATTCATTGTCAGAAAGATACTTATTGTACTTTATTTTTATTATTGTTATCGAACAACTGTATACTTACATGAATGCAGAAGAAAACAAAATACAAATACAATCAAAATCAAATAGTCTTTCCTCATCCTGGGACAAATCTTTCACATTTCTATTAAACAAATAAAAAAAGAATAACTTTTTATTTTTCATTTTTGCAGAAGTAAAATCACCTTTCTTTTGTTTGCGTACCAAAATCTCATATTTGTGTCAAAAAGCTCTTTGCCTTAAGTTTTTATTTGTTTATTTTTTCTTGAGTGTTGAATTCATTTATTTGTTTTGTAGAGCCTCAAACTTGTATCAAAAGTCATTTCCTTTTTCCCATTTCGATAAGTGTTACATTCATCGACTTGTTTGCTTTATAATCGCCAAACTTCACTTGTACGAAAGAAAACAAAATGCTTTTTCATTTTGGTAAGTGTTAAATAAACATCAATCCTTTTGTTTGGTCATCTAGTAACGCGAAGTGATAATTAAAGAGGAAATGGATTGTGGAGTGGTGCGAAAGGAAATCTAGGAATGTTTTTGATGGAAAATATGAAGATGCAGAAAAAATGCATCGACAGCATCAAGATACTTTCCCTTTCATCACGTTACCATGGTTACAAGTATCTCTTTAATATAACAAAATCACTGAAGTTAATCTTTGTGCGTCAAAAGTGTTGATACTTCTCAAGACAGTAAACTCGTTAATGTAGATGGAAATTGATTTTCGGTATACATGTAAACATATAAAGCATAAACTCCCTAGGCGTTTTGGAGATTTGTTGCTTATTTAACAATTTCGATACAAAAATACAGGCTACACTAATGAAATGTGGTCATGAATGATGGTTACAGCCGTAAACTGTAATATTTCTCAGCTTAAAAGCTTTAAAGGCCTACAGATGCCTCTATTAGACGGATCGTATTTTTGCAGTAAAATAGAAACAAAAATACCAAATATATAACAAACAAAAAAAGAGAGAGCAAAACAACACTGTTGTGAAATTCTGACATAGATACTTTCCTTGTGTATTGAATTATGATAAAAAAAGAGAGGAAGAGAGAGAGAGAGAGAGAGAGAGAGAGAGAGTTTTGTTTAAGTTGCGGGGGAGGGAGAAATTGGAATTTGGTATTTCCTTGTGTATATTTTGGTGAAAAGGCTATAGATAGCTGGATAAATTGTCGCATAACAGCTATATACCAATTTCTGCGTGCAGTTCACAATGTTGCATTTGATTTTCAGCAATCAAGATGTGAGCCGATTTCTTTTCAATTTAGTCATACCAAAATCCTATACAGTAAACTTAAATTCTTACGTAGTAGATGGTACTAAGCTACATTTCCATTTGCTTGAAGTGAGTTTCTTTCATGATGTTATCACATGCATGATCATTACTCAACTTTATCTTTAGTGACTGGTCAAGGTAGATCGATATCATTTTTGTGCAATCGGATATTCCCTGAAAGTAAACTGACGTCACAGGTCCCTGTACGCGTTCCTCCAAGAAAGGAATTAGTTCTTGAACTTCTTGTCCACCAAGATTTCCTTACGTCAGAGCCAATATACCCGGCCGGGGATGCAGGCCGGAGAGATTAATGATAAATGCTTAATGCGGAGAAATGGTATATGTCTCGAATTACAGCTCCAGGCGATGCCCAGTTGTATTTCTAAAGATAATTGAATGCCGTATGTACATGATTTCCTTAATTGCCGAGGGAGCTTAGAATCCCACTTGGACTTGGGAATACATATAAAACAAAGGTTCTATCTTTTAGCCTCGGTCAGAGATTGAATGGGAATAACACAATTGAAATCCTTTGATAATTATAGCCATTAAACAAAAACGTTGTTTGATTAATTTTGTTATTGTCGTTTTGATATGTTATTCAGATGAACAGAGAATCCCAGTGGGTTTAATGATTGTACGTCATGAAACAGTTGTAATTCTCGTGAGCCTTGATCAATAATCGAAATAATGATGGCTGTAAAATTTGTTTTGCTGGTTGTTTATTGAGGTGGTGACAAAGGGGCGGAAGAGAGAGAGAGAGATAGGGGAAAATGTGGAGGGGGCTAGGCCAAGGTGGAAAATGCAGATGGGTAGGGAAGGGATGGAGGGAGAGGGGTAAAGTGGGGGGGGGGGGGGCTAGTTTAGGGAATAATGAGAGAAGAAGGAGAAGAGAAGAGAGAAGAGAAGAGAAGAGAGAGAGAGAGAGAATATATGTGAAATGGAGCGACTGAGGAGTAAACAAATTCATTTCTTTTTCGGGATGCGGATTCATTGAAGTAGTGAACATGAATCAGAAAAAAGCAATCCCAACCGTTTTAACTCGCAAGATGAATAATGAATAATCCATATCCTTCTCTTTCGGACCACTATAGTTGATTAGACATTATATCCCACCATGCAACGCGTTTCAAATTCCCAAATAAATGTAAAGGTATCGAACAAGAAAAGAAAACAAAAATCGCTTGAGATGATAAGAGAGGTTTCAAGAATATTTTACGAACTAGCTTATATCATACAGAGCATCCAATCAAACTGAAGTGTATTATATTAAAGGTAATACAAAGTTTTGGTAAATTTTGAAAATTGGGTGGATAGTGATTCTTTACAATTTTTATATATTTGGATGCCCCTGTGGATGTATTATAAGCACTACAAAATTTAGCCCCTAAAACACTTCTGCTTTCGAGAAAAATTGAATATAAAAATTTACCGGTGCTACCGGTAAATTTTGATAAATTTCAAATAGCGCCTACGGATATACAATGGTAGCTACGACCACGAACATCTCAGAATATGTAGTTGTGATATATAATTTTCAAACGGGAATAGCTAATCGGTCGATTTTAGTCAAGAAACATTGTTTAATAGCTTAATTAATATCTTGACCTTAAGAGGGAGCTATAAAACATAAACAGTTTATTATTTATAATTTCATAACTTTAGACTCGATTTCGACCGCGACAACGATCACTTAATATTGTAGGATCGCATATGCTTCCAATATGTTCATTTGAACCAAATCCATGACCACATACCAAAACTTTGTATTACCTTTAATACTTGCAATGATAATTATGATAATAGAATATTTCTTCAGACGCACCTCACAACTTGTGCTTCACGTTACGGTCAGGTCAGACTCGTCACAGCCAAGTACAAGGAGACGTGCAATAAATCGCGAATTGAATCTGAATATAATGATGGAGTGATATTTTATTCATCGTCCTAACTTGGTATACGAAAGCCATCGTATACAAGGTCAATGGCATTACCGGGCGCGCATATGGACACTAGCAACAACACAAAATGGCCTTGTTGAAATATTTCGATGTATTTCGATGAAAACGCTGTCATATTATGATGGTGTGGTGAACAGAGCGATGCGATTAATAGTCCATAAAAGTGCATAGCTTTGAAATATTCATAAGTATAGCGAGGTTGTTGACGATGTCAAAATAATAATAATCGGGATTTTATAGCGCTTAATACGTAACAGGCGTCTCTAAGCGCTTTACAGATATTATTACCCCGGTCATCGGACTCATTCACGCACAATGTGCACCATCTCCAGTCCCTAGGGAGTAGTCCGACGTTATAATCACCGTGAGGGCAGAGTCAATTACTAACACAAATGCTTTCGTCATCCTACCGGGTCCCCATTTCTCTCTTGGGTATTGAGCGACAAATGTAGATTAATGCCTTGTCAAAGGACATTAGTACCATGTCGGGGATCGAACCCACGACCTTTGAATTTTAAGTATATTCATCTGAAATTAATTAGTTCTCACCCTTTAGTCTCATTGGCTGCCTGTGATGCTATAAAGAGCTCAATGTGAATAATGTGCTGACTGGGCTAGTCCCTTGAATTGTCAGTGAACGGAGCAGCTGGAGGGCACCGGGCCCCTGCCACCGGGCAGAGCTGAGGATTGAAACGGATGATATAAATATTGCAAAATTGATTACTTTACTTGTATAAAAGAGAACTGTTGCTGAGCTAGCGCCATGAGCATCCCTGGACGGTGTGTGCGCTCTATCAGTTTACACTATTATTATTATTAAGTCAAGTGCTTTAACCACTCGACTTCGACCCTTTTTTTTTGACAGATTCCTAATGTGAAATATGGGGAGGAACACCCTGTATGGTGTAAAAAAGAGTGGGATGTAACGTTATGACGCGTGACGTTTGGGAGTATAGTAGTTTTAAAGGCACACTGTCCTACTTGTAGCTACTTGCTCCCTCTATATAGAAAACTTCCCAAATCGGTGCATGTTGGTCCCCCATGATCCTCTTTTTCTTATGTTAAATGAGAGCTGAGTTAATGAGAAAGCCACCTGTCACAGTGACCTCGATCGCTCTCTGAGTGGTCTAATCCCTTCTAGTTGCAGTAGTAAAGCCTCCCTTTAACCGCTCCAGACATGTAGAGAAGAAAGGGGGGGGGGTCACGGAATGCCAAATTAGTTTATCTGAAAAAGCCATGGTCATTGTCTCCCTATTGTTCGGCCTGCTATATATAACACACGTTTTTTAAATATTTTATATTTCATATTTTTTCAATATTTCTTGTTACGTTGCATGCTATATGCCTATATCCCATAATAATGTTTTCATATTCCAAACAATTGCCGAAGGAATGCCTATTTAATGCACCTCACGTTGATTGAATTAAGTCATTTGATTCGGTTACCTTTCATCTCCTCAGATGATAATTCAACCCTCCCCGGATTGGAGCCCCATTCACCGCGTTTCCTTTCCCCCTTTCCCATCTCAATTGAACCCGGTTTATTTTCTAGAAATACGCCTTCGGTGAAACGTCCCATTTATAATGCAAATGTATTGATCCCCCACCACTCGAAGCATATTTAGAGGGTTGTATTTTCGGTCGAAAAAATGAAAAGAAACCGGATAAATAGCCAGGGGCTACAGGGGAATATGACCGAAAAAATGACGCCTTGATAACTGAAAGTGAAATTGAATTGCATTGAATTGCGTTTGATAAAGCGAACGTTTAATTAAAAATGGGATAAATGGATATTTGTAGGGTTCGCATGTGATTTTCTTGTTGAAATACAAGAATCATTTCATTTTATGTGCTAGGGCGGAAAGACTTATCTTTGATTGCGAGACATTTTTTTAAATTCATGTTCAGATGAAAGTTGCAGTGGAGTTTAAAAAGGTCGGTACTTTGTATTGAGTATATTGGGCCTTTGGGGCATATTTTAGAATCAATTGAATTAGGGAAAGGGATGTAAATAGTGAGATTTAATTTGATTATGTAAAGGTTGGAAGTTAATTGCTATGTAATTTAAATGAAATGAATGTTCCCCCATTTTATTAGCCAAAGTGCAATAATAAATCCGACATTTATGTAGACCTCCATTTTATTATTATGAAGGCTCTTCATTTTGTTTTACTGGGCTCATGTTTTGTACACAATTAGGATATACATGTATATTATAATGTTCCTGTGTCTTTGCACTATCTATGCACTTTTAGACCAAGCTCTGCATGTCCTCCTTACGTTTCAGCTCGCATGATTTACCGAACCGTCTCGCCGCCCCCAATTAATTATATTCACATAATCCCTCCCCCCCCCCTCAAAAAAAAAAAAAAAGTAAAAAAAAAAAAAAGTTCACTCTTACGATTTCCATCTTGATTCATATTTTCATCCTTTGAATATGAATTTGCTTTTCTGATACCTGTTAAATTGGAGTGGAGCTCGCAAGATACGTTACAGAGTTGCCAATTTGTGTTTGAATAATTCATAACTTTTTTTTCCTTTTTTATAGGAATTCCCCTACTTTCTCTCATTTTTCTGCTTCTATTAAAGATACTATGTCCCATTTGCAGGCCAAAACAATGAAAAGGTTGAATTCCAACGGCATTTGAAAGACAATACTAATTTAGAACTCCCCTAAAAAAACAGGCTTGAAAATGTCTTTCAGTGGGAAAATAACGACTATTAGTTGTTGAATCGACTTAGAAGCTATAGAGCCAGTTATTAATAGTCTGATTTTTCTGACCACTGTACCGAATGGTCATACGTTTTAGGCTGCGCAAAGATTTAATCAGTTTAATTTTGGCCATTACAAGAAGTGGGTTATTGATGTAGACAAATGCTTATGTACCCTTTACAGCTCATTTTATGTATGTTATTACAAAAGATGAAAAAAGCCAGTCAGTCACTCAATAGTGTCTGACAGTGCAGTCTAGCAAGTAAACGGGTTTCCTTGCATAACATGAATACTAGGACACTGCTAACGTTTAAATATCACAGATAGGACACACATGACATATTCATAATTCCTGCAAAGTTCTACAGAATTTGATGTTGGCTGCAAAAGGGGCATAGTATATTTAAAACCAACTTAGCATCAGAGTGGACTTCCCCTTTAATCTCTGTACTGTCTGGCACTTAATACACGCAGCTATCTTTGCATATTCGATTCGATATTCGATATGTCAGCTTATCCCTTTCTTGTCTGCAACATTTTTTCTTCTCTCTTTCAAGTTTTTAGAGAACTACCTTTCGGGATTGCCCAGACGGTGGAATTTGATACTGACAGCAGGTAAGCGGTCCGTTCCGGCTGCTCTCGTCACCGTGAAGGAGCTGGTACTTTCCCGCTACTTTTGAGGACTATCAGTGTATAAGGTTGGTGAAAGTTAATACATTAATAAATAACATTACTAACACAACCTCAAAGACTTTTGAGATATTAACTTCAGGGCAAATGAGTACCTAATTGTGTACCTCACGGAAATGTGTATATGAGTAATACATTAAATACCCCTTTTTTTAGTCGTGCGAAAGCAACGTGAGGATTTGCAAAAATAAAATAAATTGAACTTCAAGAGGCTTGCAATATCAAGTAGGTGTAAAGTTCAAACGGAATAAGACAAATATCTCAAGTGAAATTAAGCTTAGGAGAGAAAATGAGAGAGAAAGGGGGAGAGACGGGGGGGGGGGGGGGGGCGCCAATAGCTCTTAGGAAAAGCAATTACTTTTAGATTTCAGGGTATTTATTTTGTTTATTGCATAAGCGCGCATAATATAGTATGCACGTATTCCTAACATCATCGTGAAACATAGCACGTATGCCAGGCACTATTATGTTCTCAGCCCCCATCTATGCTATCGATCTTGTCTGGGAGCCCGGTAGTTCTTTCACCTTTTATGAAGGGGCCGTCACTAAAGGAGTGGGGGTTGGAGGATCTTTGACACGCTTACTATTACTATGATAATCTAATTACTCTCGGCAAAGTGTTTTTTCTTCTTTTGCATTTGACGGTTTTCCCTACACGGTGTCCTTTTTGTACTATGTTTGTTTGATTTCTTATGTTTCCTTTTTGTACTTGAACAACATATTATGTTTAGTTTTTTTTTTATTTGTGGAAGGTTTATGGTAAGAGTTTATGGAAACTTGTCCCCCAACCCCATCCAAAATGGTTTAGCGATGACCTTGCATCCATAGACATCCTTTGTCAGTCTTACGACACTCCTGCGACAAATGCTACGTGTTGATATCCTATGCCTATACCGAACCTTTAAATTTAGCCCTAGACCGAACTCTATACCAAGCCCCAACCCTAGATCGAACCTAGAACATGATTGCAACCGTAACCCTAACCATAACTTTGGTGAAAGAAATCCCAGACTACTCGGAGCGATTGTCTCACGAGCAAAATGTCGGGTCGCCGTTTTGTCTCGACGAACTGTTTCTCGAAAAGTCGATCATGATCCCTGAATGGTTATCTCCTCAAAGACAATACTCATGATAGGTAATTGCCACTCGAAGAAAATTGATCTCAACTATGAAGGGGCCGTCACTAAAGGGGTGGGGGTTGGAGGATATTTGACACGCTTACTATTACTATGATAATCTAATTACTCTCGGCAAAGTGTTTTTTCTTCTTTTGCATTTGACGGTTTTCCCTACACGGTGTCCTTTTTGTACTATGTTTGTTTGATTTCTTATGTTTCCTTTTTGTACTTGAACAACATATTATGTTTAGTTTTTTTTTTATTTGTGGAAGGTTTATGGTAAGAGTTTATGGAAACTTGTCCCCCAACCCCATCCAAAATGGTTTAGCGATGACCTTGCATCCATAGACATCCTTTGTCAGTCTTACGACACTCCTGCGACAAATGCTACGTGTTGATATCCTATGCCTATACCGAACCTTTAAATTTAGCCCTAGACCGAACTCTATACCAAGCCCCAACCCTAGATCGAACCTAGAACATGATTGCAACCGTAACCCTAACCATAACTTTGGTGAAAGAAATCCCAGACTACTCGGAGCGATTGTCTCACGAGCAAAATGTCGGGTCGCCGTTTTGTCTCGACGAACTGTTTCTCGAAAAGTCGATCATGATCCCTGAATGGTTATCTCCTCAAAGACAATACTCATGATAGGTAATTGCCACTCGAAGAAAATTGATCTCAACTTTCCCGCACATGACTTGAATGCTATTATTATTTCTTTTGGACACATCTCCAGTCGGCGCAATGACTGTAACTCCCGTTGCTAACTACTTAATTCTCCTCCCAACATATTTCCAAGATGATTACAAATTTAAAGTTCCGAGGGTGGTGCCGATCCATTTTATAAGACCCTTGATGTAATACCCAACTCAGTGGCTTATGAATTGAAATAAAATGAAACTAATTGAAATGGAATGGAATGGAATGAATGAAACAGAATAAAATGAAATGAATAAACATATTGAAATTATTACAAAAAAATTAACAAAAAAACATGACAATTAAATTATTTATAATCAATTTGAAAGGAAATAAAATTGAGATAAAATTTCATTACTAAAACTCCCCCTAAATAGCGAAGAGAAACAAAGAGAAAGAAAATGAGAATACTAATAGAAAAAAGGGGGCAAAAGGCCCGAACAGAAAGTGATAAGGCCCCCTAACGCGCTTCCCCCTCGAGCTTTGCTCTGTTCGTTTCGCGTTTCATCCACCGAGTAAAATCGGTGCCCCATCCCCTCCCTTCCGGAGTTACAAGCCCCCCCCCTCCCCCAATAACTAGACCCGAGCTACGCCAATGGCACAACGGCTCGGTAGTCTATCTATGAACGGGACGATCTTGCGACGAAAAATTGCCACTGAGATGTAGCGGCGGTTACTGTGATCATTTGATTAATTAAATTAATTTCCGCTGGGATCACGGACAAGAATGAGTGATGAAGATGAAAATCGGAACAGATGATACCATAATCACCTCTACTCGGGGAATAGACTAGCATATTGGAAGGAGGAGCAAGTGGGCAATTTACCCCCTCTTGACGGATTTTTGAAAAAGAAAACGCAGCTAGACAGTTTGTATGTGCTATATCACTGTATATAATGCGTAGCATATAAATGAATCATTAGCAAGTCAGAGATAATGATGATGATAATGATGATAATGATGGTGATGATGATATTGATGGTGATGATGATGATGATGGTGATGATGGTGATGATGATGATGATGGTGATGATGATATTGATGGTGATGATGATGATACTGGTGGTCATGGTGGTTCTTCTTCTCGAGGCACTGCACAAGCCCTGTCCAGAGGAGGACGTAGGATCTGGCTTTGGCGTTGAAACATCTAGTTGCTCGGGAGTACAGGGTGATGACGGTAGTGGTGGTGGTGATAATGATAATGATGATGATGATGATGATGATGATATGATGAGGCTCAGCACTTATACGGTACCATAATTATGTAATCAAAGGCGCACGACCCTTTTAATGTAGTTTACATAATTAATAATCAAATGAAGATGGACTCATTCTACAAAAGAATTTCCTTTTCTTTTCAAAATACGTTTTCTCTTTTTAAGATCATGAGTATACCCCTCCTTCTTCCTTCGGCCGTGCAAAACCAGTACCCTCAAATAGTGGTTTTCATAATAAACTAAATGGATCACCACAGAAAGATGACAGTTTTTGCCCCCTATAGGCCATGGTTTGGATACGCCATTGGGAAAATGGATATATTTCTCTCCCCGTTGGAAGATTTAATCACAGCGAAGAGGATTTAAAAATCGGTTGAACATAAATTTTGGAGATCATTTGCTGATCCATCTTGGATGATTACGAGCTTGTAAACCTTTCCAATTTTGCGTGATTTTTTTGGTAATGAATTTATTTCGCGACACTCGGGTGGTAGTGTAATTACATTCAAACATACACTCTAAATATAATTATTGTAAATATGCTGTCATTCAACCCTTGTATGGAAAAAAAAAATCAATTTCGTCATCAATAATGCAGAAAATGAAAGGTTACGACATTTTATGTACAGAGCAAATTGGAGAGGACCTCGGAAGATACGTCACTGTGTTGCCAATTTGTGTTGGATTGATCGCTACTTCAAAATTTCACAACTTTATAATTTTAACTTTCACTGACTTGGTCATCTCATTTTTCTGCTTCTATTAAAACAAGGTTTATGTCCGAGGCAACTGAATTTAGGCAGAATCAAGATGGAGATGCAGTCGCATTTGCCTTTTTTTCATTATATTTGTATTACATTTCATGTTGGTGGTATGTTTACTTCTCACCATGTGATGATGTTTTCATATGTATGTCTATATATGTATTTTATGTTATGCAGGGCCCCCAAGAATAACAGTATTTTAACTACTGATGGGGGCTACCCTGTTGAAATAAAACGAAATAAATAAATTAATTAATTAATTAATGGGATAAGAAACATCACATGTTTTGGGGCAGGACCTTTGATAAGGCCAACCGACAATATATTGTAAGAAATTGAGAATTTGTTTATGACTGCAAGGTTTTCAAGCCATCTATTACAAACAAGTTTTATCATGATATAAGTCGAATTTTACCAAAAAAACATATTAGAAAAAAATTACCTTTTATTTTATTCGTCTGTCTATGGTATTTAGAGGTAATTGTGATTGATTGGTTCAATATTTTGATTTTCTTTTTGTTTAAGTTTATATTATATCTCTGTTTTTTTCTCGAAATAGCAAACTCGATTTTCTAACTTTATGTTGTATTTGAAGAAGCCTTTTTTCTTCTTTTAGATGACCTTCGAGCCATTCTTCACTATTTCCCCGATTCTCGTTCCAATATGGGATATGTAGATAATAACTTAATTATCCATACCCTTTCCAAGTTTTGTAATTTTCTGTAAGTATGTGAAAAAATTGACTCGTTCCGAGCTATGTTTCTTGAGAATGTGACACATTTAAGTTTACATCTAAAAGTATTCAACAAAGACCCTAATTCAATCAGTCCACCTTTCATTCTTGAGTTACGAAACACACATTCCAAAACCCCCATCGAATTTACAAGAGGCATGAATTATTTTGATAAATGTTAACTGCTCCACCTTAACTATTCATGTCAGTGATAGTTAGAAATAATTTACGATCCACCGAAGATGCTTTCTTAGAAGCTGACCTTTTGATCTAACACAATATTCTTCAAGAAATTAATGGGCCCCTCCTCTCATCATTTTTCTTCTAAGAAAGTGAACATCTTCTCTTTTTGATCTAATAAGATATTCTTCTTTTAACCTATAATGTAATATCATTTTTTTTTTAATAATCCTTTTGATCTAATGCTATATTTTATAAAAATGTCCCTCCTCTAAGCATTTCTATTTTTCTGAGAAAGTGAACATCGTCTCAATTGATCCTTTTGATCTAATGAAATGTTCTTCTTTTGATGTAATATAATATCAATCTTGTTTATCCGTTTGATGTAATGCAATATTCTACAAATATGTCCCTCTTCTGAACATTGTCTTGTTCTTAGAAAGTGATAATCTTCTCATTTGATCTTCTCCCGTACTTCCTTTAATTAATAATGACTCAAGAGACATTCGCGAAGTCGCGTTCTGTAATTACATTTCACGGAAATCAATTTATGCGGGGAACACAGGTAATCAATACTCTAGACATCTTTTTACACTAGGCGTGAAAATGCTGCCTGAAAATAAAATGATAAAAAGACTAACATTAGATAAAGTGATCAAATCAAATCAAATGCTACTCTGCATCACACTTCTGTTTCTCGAATCACACAGCTAGGTAAGTACCTACAATTAGTAATCAATTGATTCGTTCATTCGTTCATTTATTTATTGAAAAGCTATCTGTGTCTCCACAAACAGTTAACAAATGAATCATTCATATCCTTCTTACCTGTTTTTCATTTTTGGGGTGTAAACGAATTGAATTGTTCCGATTTATGTTTCTTGAGAATGTGACATATAACGGTTTACATCTACATGTAAAGTATTTAACAGAGGCCCGAATTCATTCAGTCCGTTTTTCATTATTGAGTTATGAAAACTAAACAAATAATTAACAAGGGGTATATACTATATATTTTTCTTTTTTTTCCGTTGTCAACTGTTTCTTTCTTTTTCCTTTTTCTATATATTTGTTTCCTCAATTATTGAGCTAGTTTGTTATTTTTTTCAAATTTATTTATTTATCTACATGTAATGTTGACATATTTATCTTTATTATTTGTATTTGTATTTCACACTCACCATGCATGTCAAGTTTACACGTGAAATAATGAATTTTGGCCGCTGCGGTTTTTTTAGCTTGTTTTTCGCGTCGTGTGTGAAATGGACCTTTCTTGATGTTCATTTCCATTCAGACCATGTTCGTGTTCATGATCATGTGACTAACTGGGAAGGTGGCGCCTTAATGTGAGCCTAGTCTAGATATACAGACCCACCAATGCACGTTTTGTTTGTTAAGCTCTAAGGGAACAGTCATAGGGCATCGCAGGCCAAATATCGTACTATCTTAAACGTATTTCTAACTTCGGCCTTCGACGCAACACTAGACCTAAACTTTACCTTAACATCAACTCAAATAGGCCTATGTAAAAACAGAATTGCTCTCTCCTTTTCGACATTCTCGTCCCTGACAACGTGTTTAAACTATGAGACTATGTATACATACAATAGGACATGTTCTGTCGCTACTCCTGCAGAGACTGACAGAGTTAGGCTCGGCTCAAATCTTTAGTTAATGGAAGTCTGTTAAAGCCAGTGCCTGCAGTACATGTATATGAACGGAGATGGTGCACATCAAGAAACGCGGCATATTATATCGGACTGTATGAGCTAGACCCCACCAACAGCATCATGACGCATGTTAGAATCCAGCGTAGGTTTTTGAATGAATCCTTAATTAAGCTTTAAGATAGTCTATGCTTTATCTTGGAGTCAAGTTCCTGATGAATGAATTGCATGACGGGCACTCCAGGGGCATCTTTGTAGGATGCCAATTTTTCTCGATATTTCGAGTGCAATTTCCTTTAAGTCAAGGTTATTGTGAATGGAATCTATGGATCCATGATGTGTTTCATATTCGTTGTAATTGTATTCATGATTAGTCATACATAGAGACAAATGCACAACGTGTCACAAATAATAAGTTAAATGACAATGGATAAGCTCTGTGTCCCATGCTATGCCTGTGGGGAGCTTTTTTTTTTATCTCGACATAAGAAATCAAGCAGAATTGCCTTTCACCATTTTTCTGTTTCTAGCAATTTGACATTTGCAACAGCTAAATGGTTGTGGACCACACTCTCATTTTACTTGTTTGTAAGTCCCATATATAACTTATTTCTGGTGACTTATCGCCCTACTGTGCCAATATCTTATTATTTTGATGATTCCAAAACCTTACAATATACACCAATACTTCTGTGCTATGAATTAAATCGTTGTTCACAACGCAGTTGCGTGTGTGTGAATCCGAAAGACGTGACTAAGATTCGAACCTGCGTTCTCGGCTGAATCAGTACGCAACTTCCATGTGTAGCTGGATTACAGGCGCACGCCACAACGCCCCGTGATCAGGGCTCCGTCTTGTAAAGAGTTGTTATCAATCGCAACTATGTACATGAGAGATAGGAGATTGTAAACTTGCGATTGATTGGAGGACTTGCGATTGATTCGGATCAATCGCAACTCTTTATAAGACGGGGCCTAGAACTCAACTTTATCTTTAAAACGGTCTGCGAGCCAGATTACTATGGGCCTCTTCCACTTGCCGACGGGTCAATGAAACTGGTATAAGGTTACCCCAACTCCGTAACAAGTCCACATCAGGGTAAGATTACCCCCCTCTTACGGCCACCTCGACACCCTTGACTCCTTACAAGACAGTGCGTATCCCGGAAAATGTCTTATTAGAGTCGCCTCAAATTGGGTCCGGGTAATTGGAAACACGTCCTCCTGTGTAAGAAACACTCACATTTAATATGTACATAATGCAGTTTATATTGAGTATGTGATTCGGGGAGAGAGCCCCTTGGGTGTCGGCTTGCTTTAATGCTCTCTAGGAATTAACATGCGTCTTTTGTGTACGGCTATAGGTATGGCGATGGCTTTGCTGCGTACAAGGTCTAGAGTTGAAATTGCCAACATTAGGCTTACGAGCGTCGTCGGTAGTAGCGTTGGATAAAATGGGATCTGGGTGATGAAGAAATTGTCCTATCTGGACTCCCCCTGTAATTGAACAACAATGCACCCATAAGTTTACCAAAGAGCTTAATATGTCGACAATAATGACGGAAGGGGGAGGGAGATGTAGACTCAGTAGCTCTTTAACGCCATATCCTGACGTTGTGGTGGTAGAGTCATAAATCCCATGTCTTTTTTTTAACAACGTTTTTTGTTGTTATTGTTTATTCCCACAAACATCTTTGAACGCCACATCCTAGCGGAGTGGTGGTAGAGTCATACTTCTCAGTGTTTCACAGCAGTAGCAGCTCAATTATCTCCCTTTTAACGATGGTTTTTGTTTTAAACATCTTTTGATCTATAAAGCTAGGATTTACACATTGTACATGAACAAAAAGAACAACAAAAACATCACTGACAATTTCGATTTCTAGTTCATTTATAATGCTGTAGATTGTGCCGTTCATGAATAGGAACTATTTAATTATACATAATCGTTACAGTCAATATTTCCGTGTATACATTTGGACTTCTTTGTTGAATTTAGTACTTTTTATTCAATTTGGTTAACTTGATTTACAAATTTCTTTTTAAACCTTGTACGAGTGCAAAATAAATTCAGAAAGTGTTGCCAATTTGAGGAAGATAATTTTTTATTTTTTTTAAATATTTGTTTTAGATCTTGAAAGTACTGTGAACTGCTATAGCTTAAAGACGAAGTTGAGTTCTGGTCATGCGATTGCAATGTGAAAGAACCGGTGTGGAATCGACCAGAAAAGGTTGATCATCTAGCATATATGAATTTGTGTGTATTGCAAGGTTCTGGAATCATCAAAATGATAAGAAATTTGGCCAAGTCTTGCTAAAGTTACAAACACTGTACACAGAAAGATGTATATGGGACTACACGAACACATGGGGTAAAAATCCTACCCGAATTTTTACGACGTTACATGACATATTTAGAATATGAAGGCATTTGAAGAGCCATGCTTTTCAGGAAACATGTCTTATCTGATGTTCTTCCACACTTGCATAATAAGAATGATAACGCTCACAAAGTATTTTTCACCTCTTCCCAGAACTCAACCTTCTCTTTAAGGCTGGTTACATACCTGTATATTATCACGAATGAGCCTTCAAAAGTCAAGCATGTTTCATCATCATGTTGCAGGAAACCATATGGTCTGAGGACAATTTCCGCTTTATTACTCCACTTGAGCGCTGTATGAGCTCACATCTCGATTGGATTAAACTATATTTAGTAGAGTTCGTTGCTTCGAGCATTGTTTGTCTGGTTCCCCAGAAATGAAGTTACTCTTCGTTATTTGAAGGCAGAAGGGCATTAACTGATATATTTTAACATATAGTTAACGCCTTTCTGGTTCTGAACAGACGATTTGCAGAGTTAGATTTAATCTCATTTTGCGCTTGCTATTCTAAGTTCGAACCTCGCAGGTATTAAAGGATTGCACATTATTTTTTAGATTATTCCTTGTGTGTGTATTGATTTTTTTCTTGTTCATTAACTTTGTCATTATTTTGTTTATGTTTTGTTTTGTTTTTGTTTTAACACGATCACAACGACATTCAATGAATCAATATCAGGGTAGTTTAATATCCTTTGAACTATATTACCTTTATAGAAATAGTGTTCGGACCCATAATACTTCATTATCATGTTCGCACATCTTAGGCGGTGGCGCACATGGCTATAGGCATTTCAGCCCTTGGTTAAATCGTGGAGCTAGTTAATAACTCCATGGTTGAATGTTGGTCGAATGTCTTTGCTAGCGTGCTTGTTGTCGTTGTTGCTGTTGCCGTTGTTTCATTTATCATGGTCTTTGCTAATGTGTTTCTTCGCTTGTTGGTTTATGATCCATTTCATTTTCAAGGCAACTTCGTCTTTTATATCCCCTTCTCAACTTTCAGTTGTCCAAAACATGCATGGTTTATCCTGTATGCGATGTCAATGTTCTTTGAGGTGGATCCCCAAGTACCTATCTCATTCTGGTAAAGCGGTCACCGCGAAACCACGATGACCACCAACGAAACCACTGTCACCGTCATCGTTGGCCGCAGAGTATTCTCCAATATGAAAATGGTTTTGCTAATCAGGAACTTGATCCTTTTTAGGTGCGAGATGTGACAGCGAATGACATTGGAAGTTGAGAGTTTTCTCGAGTATGCTTCAGGAGTATTTTGTGTGTATTTCTTTCACTGTCTTTCCATCTATTTTTAATCTCTGCCCCCCCCTCTCTTCTCTCCCCTCTCTCTCTTTCCACTATCTCTCTCTCCCCCTCTCTAATTCTCTCTCTCTCTCTTTCTCTTCCTCCCTTTCTCTCCCCCTTTCCCCTCCCCTCTCTCGCTCTTTTTCTTTCTCCCTCTCTCTCTCTCTCTCTCTCTCAATCTCTCTGACTTTGTCCCCTCTTTAAACCCACATCCCTTCAGATATATCTCGGTCTCTCCTGGTCTTATCACTTTCCTTCCCAACGATCCACTATACTTCCCCCAACCATTTCACTTACTCTCTCTCTCTCTTCCTCTCTCGTTTTTTAAATAAATATTCCTCTTCTTTCTTCTTCAAATAGCGCTCCCTTTTTCTCTCTTATGCCCGGTGAACACAGGGTGTTATTCCGCCTGCGTTATTCTCTGCGCCAATCAAGCCTTTGAAGACAAATAGTTCATTATTATGCCATTAATTTATCGAATTATAATTACTCTTTTCACTCTTTTGCGAGTCTCGCTCTTTCCATTTTCGAGTGACGCGTCAAAGATCGCGTCATTCGCTGACGCAGTTCTACGTCAATCGAAATTACGTCTCGAGGATAACGTGCTATGAGGATAACAAACAAACATGGCGCACGTCCCCCATCTCAAGCTTGTTTACTTCATGCATTTCAAGGTTTTTCAATTAACCCCGTACCTTTCTTTACGACTCTTTTTCCAGACGTGATGTTATTATCATTAATCGGCTATTCTACTAATCATTTATTCAAACACCGGCCATCTGTTTTGGTCGAGCTATAACCGGTGCACTACAAAGACGCGCAGGCATCTTATTTATTCGAAATCATCTTGCAGAATTAATTTGTGGAGAGAAAACCGGACACGGGAATAAAATCCATATTGGTTTCAACGTCTTTGTATCGCTTTGTTTTTAGGGGCACTAGAATTACTGTAGACTCCAACTTCATGGCTTTGCTCGGGAAAAGTATTATAACCGTGATAATGTCAACGTCAAACGTGTACTGCAATATCGTTTTAGATGGCCTGAATAAAAATGGTTCTTGAAAGCCCTCTCCCCCTTTTTTTCTTCGGGCGGAGGTGGACCTTTAGGGCAATACTATTAGTTGCGTGGTATTCGCCCCACCCCTACCGAATATGTTTTGCTCGGGGTCATTACCCATTTTAGCTTTACAGTATGCATCCTATCTCGGTAAAGACGATTTAAAAATAAAATTAAGCTGACTCCAAACGTATTTTGGTTACACTTGCTTTCTTTTATGATTCGCACTCTTAACATGTTACGTTTCCTTATGCCCCGATTTGAGAAATTATGTTTCTTCGCTGATAAACTGGACCTTTATACTTGTAAGCAACGTACTTTTTAAGCGATCTCACCTTTCTTTTTATGGGGGTGCTTTTCCGTTTGGCCTATGTATATTTGTTAATATTTATGTTACCATAGTAACCATACATTATTTATCTGTCATCTTCCTTCTTCTCTCTCCTCTCCTTCGCCCCGGTGGTGCCTAGGTTGATTGTAGTTCGTGTGCCTTCCCATCTATCTACATCTACCTTCCCTCTCCTTCAGTTCCTCGCTCTTTCCTTCACATACTTCCATCTTCTCGCCCTTCCTTCAATCTTTCTTCCGCTCTCTGTCCTATCCTTCCCTATCACTACATATCATGTCCATTACTTCCACCGTTGTCCAGCGCACTTTGCAAAACAATTTGTTGTGGTGAAAAACCTCGACTTTTGCGCTGACATTTTCTTGAAGACCTCCACTCGACTTAGGAGTTTTAGCCGATGACAAAAAAGAAAAACGTCATGATATTGCTTCGCTTAGCTTGATGAAGCAAGACTCTGATAAATGGCTGTCAATTGGGGGCCCTGTTACACCCACAAATGTAATAACTCCCACAAATGTAATAACGCCCACAAATGTAATAACACTTTACCCACAAATGTAACAACACCCACAAATGTAATAACACTTTACCCACAAATGTAATAATTTCACCCACAAATGTAATAACCACTTTACCCACAAATGTAATAATTTTGAATCACCCACAAATGTAATAATGACTTTACCCACAAATGTAATAAATTTGAAGTGATATTTTGAATCACCCACAAATGTAATAATGACTTTACCCACAAATGTAATAAATTTGAAGGGATATTTTGTCGAATTTAAAACTAAAACCCTGTAATAAAGCATGGGTATAGCGCGCAGTCTTTGCTCCAGACCCGGTTATTTCAAAAAATTAAAAAATCTTCAAAACTAAGACCCCATCAAGACCCGGTAATAAAGCATGGGTTTAGAGCGTAGTTTTTCTTCCAGACCCGGTTATTTCAAAACTTTTTAAAAATCTTCATAACTAAGACCCCATCATCTTATTCCTGTGGAAGAACATAAGTATTGAGTGTAGTCTTTCCTCCAAACCCGGTTTTTCAAAAGTTAAAAAACAAACAAAAAACAAAACAAAACAAAAACCTTTTAAACTAAGACCCCTCTATCTTCCAAATTAAGACCCGGTAATAAAGCATGGGATTAGAACGTAGTCTTTACTTCAGACTCGGTTATTTAAAAAAAAAAATCTTCAATCTAAGACCTCACCATCTCATTCCTGTGGAATAACATGGGTATAGAGCGTAGTGTTTCCTCCAGACCCGGTTATTTCAAAGGAAATAGAAATTTAAACAAATCTTCGAAACTAAGACCCACCATCTTATTCCTCTTTTTTTTCATTTAAAAATAAATTACATTATTACATATGTGGATACAACACGTCACAAATAAATGATTGGTCGGCGGTCACACGAACTGACGAATCAGTCAAAATGGTCCATAATATAACACACAGAGGAGGGACCGATTCGATTGTTCGTTGACCGTCGACGATTTCTTAATCATGTAAATATTCTAACGCCCACAAATATCCTTGAAATTCAATGTTCGTAGAAAAAAAAGTAATTGAATAAGTGACCTTAAATGTATTTAAATATTGACGCTGATTGTTCTATGCTTTTGATTTCTACAATATCTTCTGGTCTTTCTGGATATTGTACTACAATGAAGTAATTGATATATCTGCCTGATTTAAGTGCTCAATATTAAGAACGTCTCCGTCACAGTTTTGTTTATTGCTGTGATTTGTTGTAACTTGAGTGTTCTGACACTGCTCATTACCATGGAGCTACAACCACGAGTGAGGGGACTCCCCCGAAAGAAATGTCAGACATAATCTCTAATCGAGAACCTAGGACACCTACCCCCCCCCCCTGCCAACTACCCCCAGCTAACTACCCCCTAGAATGATAACCCCCCCCCCCCCCCCAGCTAACTACCCCTGGACATCTACCCCGGACAATACCCCCCCCCGGACATCTACCCCAAGTCAAGTACCCCCGGACATCTATCCCCGGGCAACTACCCCAAGACATCTACCCCCCCCCCCCGTCAAATACCCCCGGACATCCCCCCCAATCCAACTATCCCCTTCCAACTACCCCCAGCCAACTTCCCCCAGTCAACTACCCCCACCCTGAAAACTACCCCCGGACATCTACCCCCATCCAACTACACCCGGGCAACTACCCCCAACTACCGGGTAGATGTCCGGGGGGGGGGTAGTTGGAGGGGGGTTAGTTGTCCAGGGGGAGGGGTAGTTGGATGGGGTAAGATGTCCGGGGGTAGGTAGATGTCCGGGGAGGGGGTAGTTGACTGGGGGTAGATGTCCGGGGGTAGTTAGCTAGGTGGTAGTTAGCTATACCCATGCTTTATTACAGGGTTTTAGTTTTGAACAAATTCTACAAAATATCACTTCAAATTTATTACATTTGTGGGTAAAGTCATTATTACATTTGTGGGTGATTCAAAATATCACTTCAAATTTATTACATTTGTGGGTAAAGTGGTTATTACATTTGTGGGTGAAATTATTACATTTGTGGGTAAAGTGTTATTACATTTGTGGGTGTTGTTACATTTGTGGGTAAAGTGTTATTACATTTGTGGGCGTTATTACATTTGTGGGAGTTATTACATTTGTGGGTGTAACAGGCCCTCGTAAATCTCCCTGTTTTAGTCGGGATATAGCGTCGAAAGACTCGAAAATAGGGCGAGACACATCACAATAAATGGGGCACGAAACCGCGTCTGATCAGGGTAATGGCGAAACGGAGACAAGCACATCACTTTCTGTCCCTCCGGTACATAACCTGCGCCCTGGAGAGACACGGCCCCATTCACATTCGGAGGATACAAACGTACTTAGCCAAGTTATCAGCATGCCCTTTGCGCATGCACGAAGCGTCATTTCGATAAACGATGTACCCTCCGCTAATCAAGGCTTTGTGGACATTCGTTAATGCGCCAATAATTCAACGCAAACCTACGCCAATAAAATGACGCATCGTGTTCAACGGGCGTGTTAAGAGAGCCGTGCACTGATTTTGAGGGCAAAGTTGTTCCAAGAATACCACTAGAAAGCACTCCGCGGGGCCAACTGAAGGAGGTATTTCGGCGGCGCCATCGGGTTACCCTTTGAGGGCCGCTGATGGACAATCATACCGTCAAAATGAATCTTATAAAACGGAAGGAGGACACATATTATGCCCTCTGTGACAAACGCTCTTATTTCAAATGTGAACCGAGCCATGAGGAGTTCAGTTGTCTCATCATGTTTTGTCCGCATGTTTGGAGCCCAGACCCATGTAATAGATGGGCGCTGCGATTTCCTCAACACAGTAGAAGAAGTAGAAGAAGAAGACGAAGTGATCTCTCGAGTTTCAACTTTTGAGTGGATTGATTGGAAGCAGTGTTTGCAGGAAATGTGAGGAACCCGAACATGAGTTGTGAGCAAAGAGAATAGCGTCCATGTGAAGAGCAAGCGGATACCCGTCAACTCGTGAAGCTCGTGAAGGTGTGTTGTTCACTTTGCTTCGCCCAAGATTGTCGCTCTGATATGCTTTGTATAGCTTAGTTCAGTTCGTATGTTTGTTTGTTTGTTTGTTTGTTTGTTTGTTTTACATGACTACTAATAAAGCATGTGTATGCTTGTGATTAATCAACTAGGGGACCAACGGCTTTTTAAGTCCTCTCCAAGGGACTCTGTAATGAGGATTAATGCATTACCAAAGGGCGCTAGCGCATCGACTTGGTTTGGAATCCTGGACCTCCCAGTAACGACACAACTGCTCTACCACTGAGCCATTATGCCTGTTTGTTCCCCCTTTCCCCTGAAATATTCAAATATGTGTGTACATTATTTATATGTATTATTGAGTAATTGGTATGAATACAAACATGAACTGGAAATGAAGTGCACATATTGAAAACATCATGCTTTCAAACAAAGACATCCATCATGTGCGCTATTTTTACTTTTATTTATTCCTTCTCCTTTTCTTTTCTTCTTCTCTTTCCAGTTCTTGTTCAAACATCCGAGAGCGCTCAGCTGGTTTGGTGACTAACCCTTGCAGGCATCGTTAAGGAAAAGGACCGAGACAGGTTTCGCATTTCTAAGGTAAATTAATAGTAGTTCGTCGCTTTATATATAAATACGAGGTGGAATTTCATTAATATTAAGAGACCCGGAGGCGAAAATGAGTAAATAACGAGGTAAGGTTGGGTAGGAGATAGAAAGAGATACGGATCAGAAGACTCGAGATTCGTACGTTGGTAATGACGTATTGGATGACTTCGAGGATGAAAATGTATTCCCGCTCTCTTCGAAGATTACCATCGATCCTATTTCTCTTGTTTCGAAGATTTTAAACATCATTGAAGATTTATGACGTGGCTTAATTGATATTGGATCTGTTTGTTGATTTTAAAGTGATAATCACCTGCATCTGCATTTTTTCGCACTGAAGTTTAGAATCAATCTTAAAGTGACTCGGTAACAAAATCCTGGATTTAGCTCAGGCTGCAATCATAACTATAAACCAGTCAGGAATCTCATGACTTTTACAAGCCGATCGTCTGTCTGATTATCGAGATATTTATGATTGTACATCGAAACTTTTCCTAACGGTTTGTATAACACTACAGTCTATTAGGGAAAATAAGTATGGTAAAACCGGTCACTCAAAGATTTTTACTTTTTCGAGGCACTTCATGATCATTTCGAAGCGCAATTTTTGTAGGGCTTCAATATTACACCACATCACAGACACTGATAACACTTAGGGCCGTGCATCTCAGATTAAACATTGTTAAACGATGCTTTTAAGAAAAAAACAAAGATAGAGAGAAACACCCTTTCCGATGTCCATGTATCTCCCCGTATATCTGCCGTAATGGCCTTGCGAGCTAGAATAACATTTCTCAATGGTATAAATATCCCTATAATGGTCTAACCATCTTCCAAGATGGATCGTTTCAGCAGTCAGACGCAATGCATGATTTTCCAAGAATCGAGTCATTCGGAGGATTTATATCATTAGGAAAGATAGGTATTCATAATATATTTATTTCTTTTGGAAAGAACGACCGCTCTGAGATTTCCATTCATTATATTCTTAGCCATGATATAGATTATATAGATGGCCAATAAAAGCAGAAGATGTATGTTTATGATGATGCAAAACGATTCTCGTGCCTGTCCCTGCAAACATACAAATTAGACGCAGTAACCGAATCACCGCTGCCTAATTCAACTTCAAACCAAGCACCATTGATTTCCATCCGGTGAGCGTTCAGCATCCAGCATTGAACAGACGGTTGAAGACTCTCTCAAAGACGTCTTCGGTCGTTACCTATCAGTGGTGATTTCCAAAAGTCTAAATCTTCCTTTCATCCTGTTCATGTAGTTGAACGTGTAGATGACACCTCAGTCACACGACTCACACCGCCAAACCGACTCCGAACCGACTCCGAACCGACTCCGAACCAACCGATTTAATATCTCTTCAGAGATGGGGGTGTTTTCAAAAAGTCTAAGTTGGACTTAAGTTGGACTTAAACTATGGCAGACCATTCATGCCACTCGTTCCTCTCACCAGTGGTTTATCAAGGGATGTGCAAATCGTGATTCTGTGATAGTACATTGCTGAAGGAAAATACAAATTATGTTCCACTTATGGCTTTGACTTATACTAAAGAAACTCTTCAACCTGATGAAAATCAGAGGGAAAATACTCAATAAATTATGATCTTTACATCATTTTCTTTATCTCCAACAATGAACCATCAACATAATGTAAATGCTTGTAGATTGCTGACCCCAATCTACCCGTCCCTTTAGAGACAAATGCAAGGAATAAAATCTCTATTTTCACGAATTGTCAGAGCAACCAGTATCATGAACGGCCTGCCATAGTTCAAGTCCGACTTAAGTCGATTTTAGTCTTTGTGAAACTGAAACACCCCTGATTTCGGTCTCGTCGGTGTGACCGAGGTATAATGGAAAAAGGAAAACGAGCGGCCATTGAGATGGGCAATTTTCCTCGCTCATTCTCTTCCCCCATCTTCCTAATTACCAGAACCGTGGTTCGAATGCAGCGCGTGGATTTCTCGTCCTGACTTTCATTAGCGTTTATCCCAAGATCAAGTATAACCGGGAAGGATGGAGAAGAGAAAAGTAATAAAAGTCGCCTCAGTATTTTCAGAGATATTTTGTTTTATTTCATTAGGGGGTTCTTGATGATCCTTTGGTTTATGATGTCTTTTAGTTTGTTGATACTCCTGCATCGTGTTTACAGTATAATAAGGATGGTGAAGAGAGAGTGAGAGAGAAGGAGAGAGAGAGAAGGAGGGAGGGGGAGATATAGATAAAGAGAGGGAGGGAGATAGACCGCCGGGTGAACCCTCAAAAGTGCCTTAGTTTTTGTGTTTTGTGACCCATCCTCGGCATCTACTTGAAAATGACCTCTAATGTGTAGAAAAATATACTGAAGATGATGGTACAAATCGTCAGTAGAAAAAATTGCACACAAATTAATAATGTCCAGATCAATTTTTAATAAATATGACAAACGCCCTCTTGGGTCCAGTCTGAGACAGCTGTGTATTATGCTATGGGGGAATGAATTGTATCGATGTCGAGCAAAGCTGCAGTGCAGTCAAAATATTCCCCTTTCCTCATTCCTTCCCTTTCCCCTCTTTCCTCATTCCTTCCCTTTCTCTCTCTTTCTCTCCTTATCCCCTCTCATTCTCCCCCCTTTTTTTTTCTTCTTTCCCCCTCTCTCTCTCTCTCTTTGTCTCTTTCTTCCTCTTTCCTCACTCCCCCTCTCTCACTCTTCATCCCGTTCCCTCCCTTTCTCTCTTTCCCATTCCCTCTCCCCCTCACTCTTTCCCACCTCTCTATCTCTTTCTATGTCATACCCTTCAATATATATTTCAGGGAATGGCATATCTTTAAATAAAATAAATCACAATTTAAAACAAAGTTTGTAAGGCATGTTTCGTCCTTGTTTTCACGAAGTGACGGTAGTGAGGAAAACCGTAACGCAAAGTGAATGCAATTTTTTTTCACTACCGTCATTACTTTGACCAATTATAATCTGGTTTTACATCAAATATATGACATATTACTATCTCATATTCTTAAAATACATGGTCAATAATATTGTAAGCCTGCTTGACTACATGGATACTGCTCTTCAGGTTGATGTAGAGAAATCATTCATCATCAGTTATACAACACATTGTCAATTCACATTAAAATATTTTCAATAAACATTCTTTTAAGCGATTTCATGTATGTATGTTTTAGCAAAAATACACATAAAATATACTTTATAGATATAACATTATAGATAAAAAAATTATATATGGATGGCAGGGTCGCAGCCTCTGCTATTCTGAATATGAACTATGAATATTCTTCTTCAGTCTAACATATATATCTAAATCATGTTCTTTAACATTTCCAGCAGGTAATTTCATACATTTATCCAAATGCCATTTAGTAAAAGTTATCTGCTTTATCGAATCTGGCGGAAATTGGCAAAAAAGAGCATCGCAAGAAAGGTCTTTACATTGAATTTCCAAAAAAGGCTTTACATTTACAAGTAATATTTTCAATAACTAACATTCTTTCAAGCAATTGCTCAAAAAGCATTACTACATGTATGTATGTTTTAGCAAAACAAACATAAAATATACATTGTAAATAAAATAAAAAGTTTCATGGATGAGAGGGTCGCGAGAGAGAGAGAGATCTGAGATACCATGATTACATTTTAGCAAACACATATTGAGTCCTGCCTGATCTGGGTGAAACTGGTTCGTTCTAACTAAATCAAACTGATTCTTTAATTAATTTCCGAAGAATCTGATTTGTTACGAATCGAGGGCAATAAATTGGGATCTAGCGGGATGAGTTTACACCGGAATGAGATTCCTAAACCTGAGACTATAATCATGGAACTACGTCCATGCTATAATTAATCATTTTTTGAGATGTTACGAAACATTAACATTACACAAGTCTTGTTGCACTAAGATAGCATACATATATCATGAATTTACCATCTGCTTTCTTCTGGTACATACTGCGTTCCTCACTGATAATGCTCAATTTACAATTTAACCCACGCTGAATGTATAGTTCTTAGTTGGTATAGATGGGAATGTATACAAGAGGCCATTTTGGTAATGTAATCAAATTTAATGCAAACATGTTTATTAAGTGCCTCGTTATAAATTATTTCATTCACCTGTTATGAATAATTGTATTTCAATAGACAGAATGCGATTTGCATAGATTAATTGTTGCTAGGTAGGACAAACGTATGGCTTGTCCACCCTAACAACACGAACATGGTCTACGGAGTTATGTAGGCCACACCCAAGTGGTAGCCATACTGTACAGGCAGAGTTTGTTTCAAAATTGTATCACCAACAGTTTAATGGTCAATTCTCACTTTGTGAATATCCAGACTTCATCTTTGATAAGAAAACGATTCTTCTTCTTCTTCTTCTTCTTCTTCTTCTTCTTCTTCTTCTTCTTCTCCTTATTCTTCTTCTTCTTCTTCTTCTTCTTTCTTCTTCTTCTTCTTTCTTCTTCTTCTTGTTCTTCTTCTTCTTCTATTTCTTCTTCTTCTTCTTCTTCTTCTTCTTCTTCTTCTTCTTCTTCTTCTTCTTTTTCTTCTTTGGGGGGGGGGGGGGGGTAATGGTGTCTTCTGCGTATAACTTAACCTCGTTTTAATAATCATACGCCTTCACTGACTTAAAGTGTCTTATTAAATGATACGGATGGGTTTTCCCCTCAAACTCCCTCCGATTGTAATAGTCCAAAATGCTTTAGAATCTTCATCTGTTTATATCCCTCTCAACTCTCAAGATATAGTCTTATGCTCTATTTTGGGAGAAATCCGTGATTTTTTGCCTTCGAGCTTCAAATCTAATTTGTTTGTCACTATATTGTTATAATATATTGAAGAGAGTGGCAGATAAAATCACAGGGCAAATTAGTTTTTGCAGAAGTCAATTTCATAGTCTGCGAAAACAATTTTCAAGTTATCTTGGCGGCTTATGGACAGATCCGTCTATGATAGAAACATAAGCAGGATAAGCCCGATGTCGTGAGAACACAAAAATCTATTTTTTCTTTCTTTCTTTCGTCTTTCTTTCCTGTTATATCCTGAACCCCTTTCCCAATTAGACATAATAATCGCCTCGGCGTCCCAAATTTAATATGAGTGTTGGTTGCTGAGTGTGGAGGGAGGGCATAGCGATTATTCCAAAATTAAACGACCTAAGGCTTTGTATTTATTCTTTCGAAAACGCTGAATGGAGCTGCAAACTATCCTCACATTTGTTCGTTTTGCGATATCGACACATTTGCAATTTTCGAGAGCGGGGGAGGGGTTAGTTGTCATGACGATTATTCCAAATGTAAATGACCTCAGACTTTGTATGTCTTCAGAACATGCTGGATGAAGCTGCAAACCGTCGCATATTTTGTTGTTTGGCGACATTGTGAGTATTTCCCTAAATTCTGGCTTTGAGGATATCATAGAAATCATATTTTTCACTGTATGTGATAATCACTCAAACATTAGTAATATCAAAAGTGGAATGCTGTATAGCGCTCATGTCTGGCACATTACAATCATTACCCCAGCCTTAGCAGGGTTTCCATTGTAGCTCACGAGCATTTTAAGGAAACAATCCTACCAGGTACACATTTGCCTCACCTGGGTGTAGTGTGGCAAACTTAGATTAATATCTTGCCAAAGTAGATTAGTGCTGCCACAGACATTCAAACCCCATATCTTCATGTGGTTTACAGTCCTGATACCTATCCACTGGACCGCAACACACCACAATTAATTGAGTCAGATTGAGTCAGGCTTTTTGCATTTTCCACAATTGTGGCTGTAATCACATTTTTCTAATAACTCTTCGATAGTTTCTTTCACAATGCAATCGCATGATCAGTACTCAACTTATTCTCTAATCATCGAGCATGGTGGTACACCGCTATCAGATCAACTTCAAGTATCCATCCGTCAACTCATCTCACCTTCACTAGGTGAGGCCAATTACATAGAGCCATTAAAACTTAAAATTGTATATTTCTATTCGAAAAGACCACTTAATTTCCGCATTACCCCCCCCCCCCCCCCCCCCCCCCATTGATATAACCGATAAATCGTGGTTTGTGTGGCGTTCGAAACACCGTGTTTAGAGGAAGGAAGTATCCCTTTCATTTCCTCTCCAAATTAGGGAAAATGATCGGGAATTCCCTGGTGTTTATTGCACTTACAGGTGACTTATCGTAAGCGATACCCTGACACCGCAGTCACACCGCCAAACAGACACCAGGCCGCCGATTCTTAGCCATTACAGGTAATGTAATGTTTGGCTTCGGTCTGTCTCCTGTGTGGTGTCGGTCTCCCTGATGTAACTGGGGCATGGTTGCGTTTAACGCCAACAGGCAAGGTGGCGGCTATGATTAATCGTACTGGAAATAGTGTGTGATAGGCTATGAGTGTAAGTGGATATTGTTACGCTAAAATGCGCCGTGATTATAAACAACGCTATATATTCCACGTGTATTATATAAAATAATAAGTGCTGTATTCTACAGACCCACCATGCTAATAGGGCACTATTTACAATTTTATCTATTCTCTGTTGCATTGTTGTCATTGTATATTTTTCTTGTTTTCCCAATTGAAAACGTTAGAAAAAAAAGCAGCGGCTTTGAAATATTTCTTTAGAAATATTACAACGTAGATTATGGCCAGTTTGGTTGTCTGTTGACCGTACTAAAATAGCACAGACTCGAACCCCGTACCTTGTGATCCACAGTCAAGTGACCTATCCACTAGACCACAATACCTTGCCCTGGAGCGTTGTCCCTCCGGACAGCGACTCCGCCACCAGTTCAATGCTGTTCAGTGACACACAGATAAGGACTGACATACATCTGCATGATCATTGTATCACTGATCTGTCTGATCAGCGAGGGCGTTAGTAAGAACTATCTATTCTTGACAAGCTGATCGTCGAGGGTGCCTGGATTGTTTCGAAGATACCGACCGGGGTCCGACTCGGTTTCACTTGATTTGACGAAAGCAAATAACCATATTATATCAATCCATCATTCGTCCAGCGCTGAAGTATGCATTATGTATTTGGAGCCTACTTACAAAAAGGAATATTCAGAAGTAAGAGAAGGTGCAGGCCAATTAATTTCGTCTTCTGTAAAAGAAAATTCCAATTGAACCACTGCAGGGGAGGAGAATAAGCATACTCCTCATCAATACGTACACATATCTAAATGATTATTTCGTAAGTTCATCACAGACATTCTGTTCTCACCCGAACAAGGCATTCCAAAAGATTATATATTATCAAAGACGTTCCAGAACACAACTGGTTGACCACTTTTACTCCAACAGAGTGGTCCAACCATGGAATAATCAACCAGACAAAGTGCTAATGACCAGTTACACGTTACCTGCCTGGTCACATATCCGCTCCCAGCCAATCATTTGACTAGAATCATCGTCATCATTTATATGATGAGATAAGTGTTTAGTCCATGGTTTAACAAGTCAGTTTAGACTTGATCGTGGAGCATTTGTCGTTGGCCGGAGCAGGTGAGGCAGTGACCTTACCCACAATGCAACGTGTGGAAAATGACACAGTTCGAATGAACAAATATATCAGTCACCTCTCTTCTTACCGCCCTGTTAATATTCATACGTCTCGAGGGCAATAGTATACTCTAAGTAACCTTTAAAGGAAGGACTTCTGGAGAACGGCATGTCACATCATTGTCAATTCTTTCATTGCATCTCCGGTATAATTATGTTAATCACATTCTTTTGATGTTAGCCTCGACTTGTCATTAGATTTCAGATAATACGATTATAGATGCAGTGAAGATTATTAACGAATTCCTGGCGTCCGGCATTGACATGACATCTTTCATAGTGTCAAGACTCAAGGGAGTAAAGTCACTTTCTGCTGCTCTTCGCAGTCGCGGCGTAGGGTGAACTTGGGCTCAGCCATTGAAAAACTATGGTGTCGGGGTGGGGCACCGGAAACATTTGGTTTAAAGCCCACTGCAGTGCTTATATCCACTTGCGCCCTCTATATAGCAAACAATGTCGAATCGGTGCCTGTTGGTCCCCCATGATCCTTTTTTATTATGTCAATTGAGAGCTGATTTGATGAGATAATCACCTGTCAGTGACAGTGACAGCCAGAAAGAGATAGAGGGAGAGGGAGAGGGAGAGAGAGAGAGAGAGAGAGATAGAGGGGTGGTTGGAGAGTGACCAAAATGGAATTTTAAAAACCTGGCAATGTCATTAACCTTGATTTGAACCATGACAACCAACCGAGACTGCTGAAAAAGGGAGAGAAAGGGAGAGAGAGAAAGAGAAAGAGAGAAAAGGAGAGAAAGAGAGAAAAGGAGAGAGATATAAAGAGAGAATGGAGAAAGAGAGAGAGAGAGAGAGAGAGAGAGATGCAGAAGACAGCACAGATATAGTACTATTGAAGGTGTCCTTGAACTTGTTCGGTATAATTGAAAACTGATGATAGGTTGAAGGAACTAAGGCGCAACGTACAGGACTCACATCCATGAGTTCACATCTTAATAAGATAGTAATAATAATAATAATAATACATGAGATTTATATAGCGCCATTCTCCATTTTAATTAAATGCTCAAGGCGCTTCAAAATATTAGGGAACACATTACATCATGACAAAGAATCGTGTACATTTACATAAGAAAGAAAATGAAAGAATGAATGTCTGTCTTCAAAACGCAAAATTAAACAAATGGGATTTGAGGTTGCTCTTAAAAGATGTTAAAGACTCGGAGTTCTTCAGCTCCTGTGGAAGTGAATTCCACAGGGCTGGTCCGGCATCAGCAAAAGCTCGTTCCCCCCAAGATTTCTTTGAAAGCGGTTGTGTAGAAGACCAGAGTTGGAGGATCGGAGGGTACGTGTGGGTTGGTAGAGGTGAACTAAAGACTGGTTGTATTTAGGAGCTGTTCTGTTCATGATTTGATGAACTAAGAGAAGGATTTGGAAAATGATACGTTCTTTTACAGGCAACCAATGGAGATTTTGTAAGATAAAATGGACACGAGCCACTTGCGTAGTTTTATTAGCATGGGTTTGTGTGGGCTGTGCGTTATGCGTCCGAATGAAAACAATACCGAACATTGACAATAAGTCTTACCCATATTAACCTATTTTTCTAATTCATGTGTTCCTTATAGATTGTAGTTACCACCCGTGTTCCTTGACACTTAATCAAAAATAAACTTTTTCCAACGCTTTTTAATCGAGAGGGCTAAGACACACCCTAGGCGTAGTTTTGCGACTCCTTGCCTCTCAGCATCTCTCTCTCTCTCTCTCTCTCTCTCTATCTCTTTCTCTCATTATCCAACACCCTTTCGTTCTTTCCCACTCTCTCCTAACCCTCTCCCATTTGTCTCGTTCTACTCCCTGTCCTTCTCCCCTTTTATTTTATTCCCCTTCTCTTCTCCTCTTTCTTCCCCCTCCTTCCATCTCCCCACGCTTTCGTCACTCCCACTCTCCTCACCCTCACCTTAAATGGTCATCTCGGACATCTCCATGCACACTTTCTGATGCTCTCTCTTTTGTCCTAACCCTATCCATCCTCTACCATGACTGTGTACATTACCTCTACTCTCTGTGTTATATACCCCTGCTCTGTCCCCTTTCGTCTCACCCTCTCCCCTCACTCTTATACCACCATTTAAAGCTTACTATCTCCCTTGCTCCCCTACACCGCTATCTCTGTCTTTCAACCCCTTACCCACACACCTCTCCCTCTCTCTGTGTTTCCGGTTCCTGATCATATTTGTCATGGCGATCATGTTTACCTCCCTCGTACATCTATCTGTATTCCCCCTCTCCTACCCCGCCCCCAGCCCTCATCCACCCCTCCCCTCTCTCTCTTCCGTTGTTTTGGTTCCTGGTCCTTGTTTACCATGGCGATCATGTTTACTGGTGTTAATGCGTTTCTGTTTTAGCCATGGGCTACAAATTGATTTGATGTTGAGAGAGATGAGTGGATGAGAGAGGGCACCGATAAGTGGAGGCGACGCAAATTGCATGGTGTAATGGGTTTTTCTCGACACTGGCGACTGTGAACGCATGGGAGTGAAGAGGGCACAAGAAGAACTTTTCATTATAAGGCATTGTTTGACAATGCCAAATCTGAGATGCATGGCCCTACCGTCTGTAATATAATGTTATGTTGAAGCCCTAAACCAATTGCGCTTCAAAATGATCACGAAGTGCCTCTAAAAAGTAAAAATCTTTTCGTGACCGGTTTTACCATACTCATTTCCCCCAATAAACTGTAGTGAAATTCCGAATTCCAATCTTAAATATCTTGATAATCAGATGGTCAATGTTTAAAACAAGGTGGGTGAAGTAGCAGCCTTTCATTAAAAACGAAGAGGCATAATATCAGAGATGCCAACCAGTACGATTAAATCGTATCTATTACGATAATAAGAGTGCAGTACGTTCTTAAAATAATATTTTTCATCTTTAAAAAACAAAATCAAAAAACGGCGGAATCGGATAGAAACATCATAGTAAACCCCCGCAACCCCAACAAAAAAATGGCTTTACAATTTTCTCATTAAATCTTAATGAAAGAGCAAACATTTTTCTGAAATTTTACTGGCCCGGGGCCGACGGGCCAGTGGTGGTGTCAAAGTTTCGTGAAAATCTGATTTTTCTCTCCAAAATCTGATATTTTAGGATACTCAGTCTGTTGTTTTTTGTGTCAAGAGGTTGGCATCTCTGGGCATTACGTTGTTTGCCATCCTATGTCGTCAGGTACTTTTGAAAAATCGGGGGGGGGGGTGAACAAAAATATAGAGTTGAGGGAGTTTGGGATAACCCATTCATTCAAAACAGAGAGAGATTGTTCATACACAACGTCGGTAGTAAGGTTTGAAACATCCAGGGGGGGGGGGGGGGGGGGGGTACCGAAAAAAAAACTTACTCAACGTTCAAAATGTGGAGAGGCATTACGCAGATTAGCAATCTACGGCGGTAAATTTGAAACCTTAGGGGAATAGGACGGATACGTTAATACGTAAGAAGAAGCATACTGAATTGTGACTTCAGTGTATGATTTAATCTTCTAAGATTGGTTTTTGGTTAAAGCAAATATAACAGGGTTCAAAACATTGGGAGGGGTGGATGGGCTACGGTCAATACATACATGTAATACGAACATTTAATTTCAAACTATGATCAAAACTTACATCAAAGTTGTGTGTTACGATGGATAAACCTAAGTTTACTACTGGATATTATTATCATTATTCATAAACGCACAACGGATGGCGAATTGTCCTCCTCATTGGGGCTGCTAATCTATATTGCGCGTGACCACTATTCTTTTGGGACAGGCTTTTTACAGAACAGTGCACTTGACCTGTATGGCGTTCCCAAATGAGGTCCTAAACGCTTTTCAATTAAACGCATCCATTGAGCCTACCCTGTTGTTTTCGTCTTTCGCAGTACAGTCGTTCATTAATCGTCGGTTATATTGATTCGATAGCCCAGTCTTACCACCGAATCTATTCCAAATCCACCGATAATCGTCAAAACCTATGACGTTGTACGAAAAAAATTACCAACGAGCACTAGCGCAACGACTTGGTTTCGAACACGGGACCTCCCGGGTGCGAGACCACTGCTCTACCACTGAACCATCTCCTACTTTGACCTACTTCCTTATGGGAAATATGACGTGATCGTTCATGCGTATGACTGACTTTGCTCCCAAGTTCCATTTAGTTTATTTATGGTCTCTAAATGCACTTGAAACCAGCAAATTTCCAGATTCTAATAATAGTTTTAAAACTGAATGTGTTGACGGCAGTTGGAGCCCAGCGGCACAATGAGTGAGCGAACCAAAACCCCATAACACGATAGCAACTATTTTCGACAATATCAACTCTAAGGAAATGTCAATACCTTTTGTATGTCCTATAGAAATCATATTCGGATAACGCAACACGTCACGTCATTATCATAATCGCATACTTCAATGGGTGACGCAAAGGGATATTGAAATTGCCTTGGGTGAGTTTTTAAGTAGTTCAATCGTGTTTCACGTAAATAAAAAATCTGTGGTGAATAGTCTATTATCATATACATTGTAAAGGATTTTGTGAAGTGGTTTTTGGTATGAAAGGCATGAAAAGTGACTAATAAGTAAAGAAAAGCAAATAAATCGAGAATCTATCTCGAACCATGTGCATAACGCGCCATCTCATGAAAGTGCAACCCAACCGTTGTATTAAGTTCATTTGTATGAAAGGAGGAAAATAAGAGGAACCGAATGGCGAAAGTTTTAGATATATCGGAGCTTTAATAACAAAGTTATGAATATTACTACAGCTATGCGAATCTCGTATTGGCAATTTTGCTTATGGATTGTGACGTAGTTACGAATAACTCCGGTTTCTCGTCAATCTCGTGTACAAAAATATCACTAAATTTCAATTTTTCTCCGAAGAACCTTCTCCCTTGGGGGCACTACTCATAAATGTTATTATGGAGAGTGTATTATTACAGGTCCTCTCAAAAGAAAACACCCTCCTGAGTAATTCATATTGGAAAAAAGTAAATTTCTGCCGTTGTGTGTGTTGGAACGAATGGCAAAGTTGTTCGACACTACATCAGAGTGACATTGCTAATTCAGCAAGGACTTAGCCTTCGTTAGAAACTCGGTCTTGTTGTAAATGGAGCAAGTGCGTTGTTTTTCTCAAGTATCTCATTTAATTTTACCTCTCATTAATAATGGTTTTACAAATCGCAGTAATCGTGGATATAAGTAGCCCTCTAAACAGAAACAATTTTTCAAGAGAAATAAGTCATACATATGAATGACGTCATGATGACAAAATATGGCGCCGTGCCGATAACTTCTATTTATCTCTTGGGAAATAATATGAAAGAAAAATGACAGTGATCGATGGAGATGTTACGGATATAGATATAAATAGAAATAGACAGAGATACGACAGAGATGGGGTAAAATGAGGCAGAGAGGGAGAGAGAGAGAGAGAGAGAGAGAGACCGATAAAGTATAGAAAGAACGAAATGAAAAGAAGGACAGACACAGACGTCGTACAGAAAACTTGATCGCCAACGTCCAATAAAAATAAATAATAAGTGACAATAACATCCTTAACATTAAATACACATTCCACATAACAGCAAAAGGAATGATTAACAAAATAGGGGAATATGTATGAGTAAACGCCATGCCTAATATTTTGAATTTGCAGAGGAGAAAATGAACAAGAAAACAAGGAGAAAGAAGTCGAAGATCAAGAGAAAGAAGAAGGAAAAGAAAAAGACAAAGAAAAAGAGAAAAGAGAAAAGGAATTGATGACAAAAGTTACCTGATAACAACATATGTTTGCGCGACTTAAGGCTCGGTCCCACTGCACTTACGGATGCAAATAGGATGTAAAACGTAAAAAAATCTTGCAATCCGTTGGAAAACGCTATGCATCCGCTGTGTACTCATTGCATACGTGTTTCATACGCTCTATCCATCGAGCATCCGTCCACTGTGATTTCATCCGCGCAAAAAGTTTTGAGCTGCACAAACTTTTTTAACGGATGAACTTCCGCCGTGTACGATGTAAATCCGCGACAAATACGAGCAACAAACGTTCTATGTCCGTTATCATCCGTTAAACGTCCGCTGTATCCTCTCTGCATCCTCTGGGTATCCTCGCAACTCACATCCGCTGCAGCTGAAAACGGAAAGAGGGAGGGAAGATAAGGTACATGGAACGTCTATACAACGTTAGTAGCACGGAAATAGAAAGGATGTAACCGTATGCATCTCGTATATAAAGTATTCAAAGCTGTCATCCACTTCCATCCGCTTCCATCCGCTAGGCTTCCGATGAACATCCGCTTAACATTCCCGCTACATACTACCCACGTCCGTTATTTTCCGTTCTGTTTTCGCAAATTTTGTCCATTTCTGGAGCGGATGAAAACGGTTGGAGCCACCCCCGAAATTTTGCTCGTCCGCTGTGTCCGTTATGCATACGTTTTGTGTCCATCGGCCAGTGGGACCGGGCCATTACATGTGTTGAAAAGAAGCCTCTGGGTGTAATTCAAGGGTCAATGTCAAATTTCATCAATTTGCACAGCGATCATCAAACCAAATAGAGAGACAGTTTAAAACTCAGGCAATCACAATTTAGTTGCACGTTGTAAACTGTTGTGATTACCTTGTGGTTTACACAGTTTTCCTCTTTCATGACTCCATTTATTGTTATCTTTTCAATTTCAAACTCCTTACAATTATAAACCGACATCCGTATTCTATAACTCTTATTGTTGCGGTATTAGATTGTTGTGGAATTTATCTTCGAACTATTGTACCACGTAATGAGTCATATGTACATACCTTTAAAGCCCCACTGCACTACTTATAGCTACTTGTGCCCTATATAGTAAACAATGCCTTAAAGGTAATACAAAGTTTTGGGAAATTTTGAAAATAGGGTGGATAGTGAATCTTTACAATTTTGATATATTTGGATGCCCCTGTGGATGTATTATAAGCACTAAAACAATTAGCCCCTAAAACACTTCTGTTTTCGAGAAAAATTTAATATCACAATTTACCGGTGCTCCCGGTAAATTAAGATAAATTTAAAATAGCGCCTATGGCCGTATAATGTTAGCTGCGACCATGAACATCTCAGAATATGTAGTTGGGATTTTAGTCAAGAAACATTGTTTCATAGCTAAATTAATATCTTGACCTTGAGAGGGAGCTATACAACCTAAAGAGTTTATTGTTTATAATTTCATAACGTTAGACTCGATTTCAACCGCGACAACGATCAATGTATATTGTAGGAACGCATATGCTTCCAATATGTTAATTTGAACCAAATTCATGACCCCATACCAAAACTTTGTAATACCTTTAATACTGGTGAACGTTGGTCCCCCATTGTCCTCTTTTTCTTATGTTAATTGAGAGCTGATTTGATGAGATAACCACCTTTCAGTGACCATGCAGGGAGGTGCAGCCTTTAACCATGGACCCAAAACTTTGCTCGGCACTGTTCATGAACAAATGTTTTCTTAGATTCATGCGCTAGGTTTTTATTCGAGCTTTATTTTACCACGAAATGAGTCAAATTAGTTCGATACTTTGAACCCCAAAGCTTTTTAGCACGGCACTATATTCACGAAAAACATGTTTTCTTTCCTCATGTTCCCTTTTTAGAACAGTGATGATTGACTGCATCTGTCGTTCAGCACATTACCATTGGTAGAAAAATAGGTTGAACGATCTTCACATGTCAAAACAATTCCAATTGGCATGATAATAAGCGTCCAGCCTAAACGTATACCACCTGGAGAAGGGTTTGAGCTTTGTTTATGTTTGTGTCTCTTTGTTTTGATTTGATTTGTTTTTGTTTTCGTTTAGTTCGGGTCATCGGATGAGAGAAAGAGAGAGAGAGAGAAAGAAAAAAATAACGGGATAAAAAAAATACAGAGCGGGTTAAAGACAGTGAGAGAGAGAGAGAGATAGCGAGAGACGGAGAGAAAGAGACACCCACGCTTCGCTGTATTTGATACATTGGCGACTCAAAATACCAACTAATATCCATCAATTTTCCCAAATTGCAGAATGACGTCATCAATTTATTTATACCAAATGTGCAATACTTTGTTTTCATTTTGAAATCAAAATCGACCGCAGCAGATTTTCATGTATTGGAAAAAAACTGATTGTTAAAAGCCGGACACCGCTAGTTTCTAACGGCGGTTCGCATAGAAGGAATTCAGAATGGTGGAGTTTGGAGGGGTTGCGGGGGGGGGGGGGGTCAGCTACTAAATCTCCAATACTTTCTTTCCCACGTGATTTAGAAACGTGTAGACTACCGGGTTGGTTAAGGGGGGGATTCAAGTCAGAGATCTTTTTTACTGACTCGTGAACCCCTCCCTTTCTTATCAAAGAATCCTGGACCCACCATCGATGAAATCAAAACATTTTTTATTGGGTTTCAAAGGGAAAATTCAACTCCTTTAATCACTCAATGTAAATGCTATTGAACGTAAAGGAAAAAGAAAGAAAGGAAAACATCAAATAATACTCCCTCTGATAAAAACTTCCAGAAAATCAATGTAAATTATGTGAATACCTGCTGGAAATGACGAACGTGGATATGCCCATTCGGGACTATTAGAGGTTATCATTACTTTTTCCTTTTAGGGACATGATTCGGAGAAATTTCGATTGGCTTTTTATCCTCTTACACCTAAGAGATGATTAATGAGATAAACTTGATACAATAATGATATTGATTCAAACCAACGAGGACTATTTGATAGTACTGTGGGATAAATTTAATAAACATAAGTCCCGCGGAGCACTTCAATTTCTGGCTCGATTTCGGTAGTGTCCCGGAAATCATTACCTCTAGAAATGTCCTTGGGGTATGTTCTTCCCATGAAAATGCGTCCCAAATGTTATTCTGGGGTCTTATTATTGGATTTATATAGCGCCTTTCCAAAAGATACATGGGGCTGTCCCTTATTTTGGATTAAATTAAGAATTGTAGAGGTATAAACCTTTCAGATGTTTCTTGATTGTTATTTTGATATGTGTGTGTTTGTTTGTTTGTTCGTTTGTTTGTTTGTGTTTTATTTGTTGGTTTGTTTTCTTGGCCCTTTTTTGTTGAGAGCTCTCTGCCTTAGCATGATAATAGCTTGGAACACAATAGTAACGTTGAGGATGTTCGTGTTATTTTGGAGCATAACAATGGATCAGGCGTTAAGATGCATGTCACGTACAAATAAATTGATGGATTAGACCATATCCCTGACATTTCGTCGGGAATTCCCCCAAACTTATGGATCTTGAAATCACGAAAGACGTTGCATTGTAAGTCTTTCTACTTCCATTATATTTTGACATTTTCAGAAGGTTTAAACCCATATTTATGCAATGTATTTTAAATCCACTTTGAGCTGTGAGACACATTTCCGTGATATGGTAATGCATGTGTTCCAGATTGAGACTGTCTGCAGCCTTTCCTTTTTTGTTTTTTCATTTGTGTTGTTTTTGGTATTTTGATATTTCTGAAAGTGCGTGGTATATCTAGCCTGTCCACAAAGTTTGATAACGTTTTCGTGACTCGTTTGCCTCTTGGCTAAGATTAGTACACCGTGCACCGTTTCACGAAACGGTCAGAAGTACAAGTTCAGCGACATCTAGTTGCAACGGATGTGTTAAATTTATTGAAAGTTTCGTGAAACGCTGCCCTGGTTTATATTGTGCCATGTATCGACATCTTCATTTCCTTCAAATAACTGCAATATCGAATTTTATTTTCAAAGAAATAATATGACAGTTCGATTTCATTTGTATGACATAGTTGTATTGATTGATTACATAACGAAGGTATGTTGAAGGTAGAAGGGGTAATTTTTACTTTATTGAAAATTTAAAAAATATACTTGCTCAATTAGCTTGGGGATAACAATTCGTTGAAGTTTAAAGTATCGATTATGAAATCCGGCCCAAGAAAAGAATAGGTCATGCGAATTTAAGATGATGATATGTTTTGCTCATAAAGATAAATATAAAAATGTTATGAACTACATTTGTTTTTCTTTTATTGAGATGGAAGTTGTGCCTGGAAAAAAAAAATCACATTATTTTCATTCCAATTTCATAGTTAGAACAATCTCAACTCTCTAGTTAAAAATAAACATGAAACGTGATGTCCTAACTATTTGAATTTCATTTATTTATATTCTCGATCTAATCTACAAACAATAGATAGATCCTTCTTTATATTTTTTTAGCGAATCTGGGTTGCATTCCTCTATGACCCTCCGGGAGTGAAACTGGAGACGCTACACCCACTCCGGCTTCGCGCGTAAACCTGAAGCTTATTGAATTAACTGCAACAAAATGTTTCATTTTTCATGTTTAATTCACCTTTAAAGAAATGTGTTTGCCCAGGGCTGTATTAAGGGAAGCATTGATATTCACTGGCGAGACGTAGGGGGTGGAGAGGGTTGGACTAAGGTAATCCTGATAAAAATTGAAATTTAGTTATGAAAAAACAACTTTAGAGGAGGCCTTTTTCATGTATTTGAACATTGTCATAGTATCTAGGACTTTGCTATAGAACTAATATAATGACGCCTTCAAAGTAAGTTTAGAGTAAATGTATATAAATTGAGGAATAGTGAAGCATCTTCTTTTTTTTTCTGAGGGGGAGGGGGTATCACAGATTCACATCGAATGTCTACCTTCTGTGTTGAAACTTTTCTTTTTATACTACACATTATGTCCACCACATTGTGGCCGGCAAAGCACGTCGAAAGCGATGGGATATGATTTTATTTTTCAAGATAGCAGCGAAAAAACAACTTAGCAAAATAATAATCCCGTTTTTTTTTTTTTTGGTTAGTAGGGCTTGCTTTTTTCTTTTTCTTCTGCAAACGTGGAAAAGAAGCAGGGGAAATCAATATCTACCATTTTGTCACCCGACCGTCTAAGAATATGACGGCCGGCCATTATGCATGTCTTCAAATTCCTTCCCTTTCTGATCTAATCATTTCGGCTATCACTCAAATCAAGAAGATATTGTTTTTTTATATGAATCTGGACCCTGTTTCATGAAACCTGGACCCTGTTTCATGAAACCTGATATCAATAACGAGTTATAAGCTACTGTTATAAGCTACTGAAATCAAGGCATCTGATTGGCTGAGGGCAAATTTATCATAGAAATTAAGCATTTGTTATAGATAAAAAGTTTTATGAAACGGGCCCCTGATATGGAACCTGACCTGATAGAATAGCAGCTGAAAGGAAACCATATCAAGACGTTTCAAACCGAAAATTCGTTTCGACGTAATGTTAGTCCATATGTTTTATTTAGGGGCTATTGGAAATAAATTATTGGAGAATCGTCATAACTGAAGCCTATTATTTTGAAGAGCAATGGTATAATGGATTTTTATGCCTCCGCCACCGAAGGTGGTGCCGGAGGCATCATGTTTTCGGGTTGTCCGTCCGTACGTCCGTACGTCCGTCCCGTTTGACCGTTATCACAATATCTCAAGAACCATTTAAGATTTAAACTTAAGACTCGGGAATAGTATTTATCACCATAGGAAGACGATCTGATTAGATTTTGGAGTACGTAGGTCAAAGGTCACAGGTCACAGAGGTCAACTTATGAAATTCCTTGTATTGAGTTTGTTAGCGCGATATCTCAAGAACCATTTGAGATTTAAACTTCAAACTTAAGGATAGTATGTATCACCATAGGAAGACAATCTGATTAGATTTTGGAGCACGTATGTCAAAGGTCAAGGGTCACAGAGGTCAACTTATGAAATTCCATACATTGAGATTGTTATCATGATATCTCAAGAACCACTGGAGATTTAAACTTCAAACTTAGTGATAGTGTGTATCACTATAGGAAAACAATCTGATTACATTTTGGAGCACGTAGGTCAAAGGTCAAGGGTCATAGAGGTCAACTTATGAAATTCCATACATTGAGATTGTTATCATGATATCTCAAGAACCACTGGAGATGTAAAAACTTCAAACTTAAGGATAGTATGTATCACCATAGGAAGACGATCTGATTAGATTTTGGAGCACGTAGGTCAAAGGTCAAAGGTCACAGGGCTCATTATGTATGCAAAAACAGCTTGTGATCGCGTTATCTGAACAACCGATTGATAGATTCCTGCCAAACTTTGGTCATGTATGTATCTTGCAAAGCCAATGAACTGATTAGATTTTGGGGTCACGAGGTCAAAGGTCACAGCGCACATTGTGTATGCACAAACAGCTCGTGATCGCCTTATCTCAAGAACCGATTGATGGATTCCTGCCAAACTTAGGTCATGTATGTTACTTGCAGAGCTGATGAACTGATTAGATTTTGGGGTCATGAGGTAAAGGTCAAGGTCATGCGGCTCATTATGTATGCAAAAATAGCTTGTGATCGTATTATCATTAGAACAGATTGATGGATTCCTGCCAAACTTAGATCATTTATGTATCTTGCAGAGCCAATGAATGGTTCATAAGATCAAAGGTCATGGGCTCATTATGTATGCAAAAATAGCTTGTGGACGCATTCTCATTAGAACTGACAGATGGATTACTATTTAACTCAGGAAATCTTGCAGAGCCAATGAACTGAGTAGATTTTAGGGTCATGAGGTCAAAGATCAAAGGGTCATATATGTATATGAGAAATTGCTTGTAATCACGATATTCTGAGAACATGTTAATGGATTACAATTGAACTTGAATTTGAAAAATTTCTTCCGTTTCGGTTTGTAAAATTGCTCTATGACGGAGGCATCATTTTCGACTGCGCGCAGTCGAATTCCATCTAGTTTTATTAGGTGGAGCTGTACTCTTCAATTGCTTTCTCATTTATCATACCGTACGTTGTTTCAAATAATAACAAAAGCCAACAAGTTTGCTTTATGTATAATAGACCGTTTTACTAACATATTCAAATGGTATGCATACTGTTTAAACAAAGGATTTTGTTCATGACAACATGGCATCTTGTCCGAGGCTTGTCTGACATAGCAACAAGTAATGTATGCTGACTGATTTCCAAGTTTTGTAGTTCATGTATTGATAATAGGCGATAGGAGGGGAGCACCTGTAATTCATCGGAAAATGAAGTGCGAATTCACAAGGCTGCGGGTTTATATTGAGGAAGGGTGCAGGGGTGGCCAGGGCCCCATTTAAAGGCACACTGTCCTACTTGTAGCTACTTGCTCCCTCTATATAGAAAACTTCCCAAATCGGTGCCTGTTGGTCCCCCATGATCCTCTTTTTCTTATGTTAAATGAGAGCTGAGTTAATGAGATAGCCACCTGTCACAGTGACCTTGTTGGCTTGCTGTGTGGTCTAATCCCTTCTAGCTGCAGTAGTAACGCCTACCTTTAACAAAACCTGTCATCAGTGACCAATGGCAGTTTTTGTTAAAAGCTACCGAAATCCTTGCTTCTGATTGGTTGTCAGCAGATGTGTCACTGATTTTTGTCATTTGTCATTGCAAAAATGCCTTGTGAAACGGGTCCCAGGTGTCTTCTTTTACCGTCCTTTTCACCTTCCGCATTTCACTTTCGCTCTATTCTCGTTCTTTCTATTTGTTTCGTTTTTATTTTCCACCACTCGATTGAGGGGTGGGGGTGCCATCGACACTAAAGATGAACTTATTGGACTGATTGATCCCTTATTCGGGACTACTTGTTTGTTGTGGTTCTTCTCTTTAGGGGGGGGGGGGTGGGGTGCTTGATTGTTTAGTTTGAATATATTTTATACCAAGTCCATGCGAAAGACATTACTAATCATTTCATATAAATTCAGTGACAGGTGTGATGTTTGTTTTCTTTCTCGGGGAGTGTCGATACACTTCTTGCATGTCTTTAGTTCAGAGGCAGTAGTCATATATCCTATCCTACGTTGACTGAAGGCATATATTTCCATGTCAGAAACAACGAACACGACAAATAAACATAAATAATTTATAGTAGCAGTATCATCGACCTTGTTTGTGTGCACCATATGGCAAGAAACAAGAGGATAGACCCTTCATATTTCTTGCTATCTCATACATAAAATATTCACGCTGGAATACGAGTTCGCTGCCCTCCGCGGGTTGTGTGCAATACGTATAGTTCGGGTAAAGCTCCTCGGAGTTATTAAAGGGATAGTTAAGTTCTTGATTTTAATAGTCCGCAAATGCCTTTAAAGTGCATGGTTATTGCTCTGATTCTTATGTATGACATTTCTAGAGCTCTTTTAGGACATAAAATTGCTATGAAGGTCATTCTAATCTCAGAAATGTGTGAAATTTAGCCAATACGATCATACCAATTTAGCTAATAATAACAATACACGGGCCGGCTGGTTGTGCGTATTAAAACCAACACAACAAAACCAACAAAAAGCCAACATCGGCATTAATGGAATAAAAAGGTAGAAGGCGCTTTCTCGTTTTTTCAACGGCTGGTTCAAATTATCGAATAGGCCTATTTGTGGGGCACCACAAATATTAGAAGTAGTTATATTCATGGATATTTATGAATATTTCAGCCGTCTCTGAACCGATTTTGATCAACAAAAAGATGATTTGTCATTTAAATTGTTTGTTCTTTCGAATTTGACACGCAGTTTTTCATTGTCTCACATCATTTTTTTTAAAACTAAACTATCCCTTTAACTTCGAGGTTTCGCTAGCTTATAGTTAAAATGACTGCTTTCCTCGCTTGATGTTTCGGTCCCTTGTGAATTCTCGAAGAGGTTTTGGCTTTTGAGGATTCGCAAACTTACAGTTTAATACTACGAAGGTCCCCAGTGAACACAACTAATGTTAAAACAGCGTATCATTTGCGTGTGATCGGTGAAGCGTGGAGGAAAGATGGATGACTTGCCGCCACCGAAAGGCACCGCCATGTGTGAAAATGTTCTCATATCTTCACGACAGCAGCATACATTTTAACATTAAATGCATTTTCTGGTTGGATCAGGTATCTTACTTAGTTTGTTCCTTTCATTCTTTTTTGTTTCTTCATGTGGTTAATCATAGGAGAATGACATCCGAAACTCATTATAAGTCTCCTTCGTTTCTAGTATTGAAATTCATGGCATGTTTTATTTACACTTAACTTAATAATTCAGATTCGAATACTATACCTGAAGTTAACACATAATGATTAAACGGATGTTACCCTTACTGAAAAGAAAACACAAACAACACGAAAACAAAACGCAAAGTATTCCGGGGTAACTCATTTTAAATTTAACTTCAAAATTTACTCTCCAATGAACTTCGGTGACCCAAATAATTCTTTATTATGAGACATCATTGTGACATAAACTGGTTGTAACATGACCTTCCTCTCCTCTTTCCCCCGACACAAATCGAATTTCGAGTGTATGTTCTAGGGATTAAATACGGGTTTCCAAGTCATTGACTCTCTCTCTTCATTCATGTTTGCCCCCGTAGTGTGTGACCCGGTAACCCTACCAGGGAATATCGGGGTCGGTAAACATTAATCCGTGCTTAGCACTCGAGCTCGTCCGCTAATGGCCTGGTCATGCTTATGGCCCCTACTGGTTGCTATCTTCAGAGAAACTCAACTTCAATCGCAAATAAGTTCTTGTTGTGTCGGGCAGCGAGTTCCAAGATGTCGGCAGGCAGGTACTCTAGGAATGGCTGCAGCCATGGAAACAGGGACTCCACCCCAACTCTTTGTGCACAGTTTTAACTACATGATGTGTTGCTAAATATACATGTACAGTTTTTGTAGAACCAACATTAAAGATCTACTTTTCAGGAAAATGTTGAGTTCTGGGAAAAAGATGAAAAATACATTTTGAACTTTTACATTCTTGTTATGTTAGTGTGAAAGAATATCATTAACAAAATGTCCCCTGGATATGAGGGCTGTTCGTATTCCTACTCAACTAAGAATTAGCTGAAGTATTGTGACTAAACATTCGTACCACATATCTGTGTAGTCCCATATAGCCATTTCTGTGTGCCGCACTTTCCCTCAAGATCGTGTCACTTTCATTTTAGATTTGATGATTCCAAAGCACCATCGTAATGATAATGTACACCAATTCCTGTGTACTACTTAAAAAACCCTTCCAAGTTGCCTCCAGACCTACTGACTAATGCATTTTTGTATTAAGAATAGACGGATAGTAGTTATTATGATTTGATCAAGGTGCATGGCCGTCCACATCTTTGCGTTGAAATAATGATTTGTAGGTGTCAATAATGAGTATAATACAAGTAGGCTACTTTCTGCCGGAAATCGACTCATTTTTTTTAGATTGAGAGTGGAAATCATTAAGGAGTATAGTAACAATCGAGGAAGACGTAATCGCAGTTGCATTGTGGGAGTAGCCCTGAGCCAGAACGAACCGTTGAAATTGATAGAGGGCCGATCCAGTTCGGCTTGCCTTTAATCATTTCGTCCGTAATAAAATCGCACTTGTCTGTAGCACACTTTAATTTGGCGGAAGATAACTCTTTGGGGGAAAGTCGTTGGAGAGGTATTATATTTCAACCGGATATTATAAGAGAATTGAGTGCAAGATCTGCTGTAAGCAAACCTTTGGAAATGTATTATGTGTGGGGCATGCTTTTTTAATCATCTTGATATGAATTTAAAAATAGAATGACTTCTGGGTGACTTCTAGAACATACCTTGTACTGGGTAGGGTAGTGGAACTTTGGAAGAAAAACCCAGATGCCTAAGGTGAAAAAAGAAAATACATTGGATGGTAGTGGATTACATTTAAAACGGCATCCGGTACATCAAATGCTTCTGGCTTTTCTTTTGAAAGATATTATTTATCGTCAGATCGTCCTGCTTTATTTATTTTAGGTGCTTTTAACGGCTCCTTGATGAAAAACAGAAGACACCCTTTGGTGAAAATTTGACGGAAATGAACAGATGTCTAAAGGAAAATATCTTTCACGGCGCTGCATTGATTATTAAAACGGGATCCGGTGAATATGTAGTGCTTTCGACAAAACTTTTGAAAGAGATTCCTTGTGGGATATTGTGACTTTAATCATCGTCAGAGTATCACATGAATGTTCGATGAATTGTAGAAGACATCATTTATTGTAGTGCTGACGACGAAGAAGATGACTTCAAAACCCGAAGAAGAAATTATCTTCAACTGAGTCTGATTCAATTTGTAAATTGCTTCCCGTAGCCGATTTTTGGCGACCCATTCGAAAGAGATTCGTTATCATGGTTATGGGGCATACACATCTTGAGATGCGTAACATTGTAATGCTTTTTTCCTTCTCTCTCTCTCTCTCTTTTTGAACTTTACTTCAGTTTTATCTTACAGATACATCGGAAATGAATACAACATAAATGTTGAACTCACTTTGAAGACACTGGACAGACAAAAATATGCATCACTAATAGAAGATATTAGACAATAATTATCCAAGTAAAAGAACCGGCGTTCGTCCGCTCCGCAAGTCTATAGGATACGCATTCAAAACCGGTATATGCGTTATGCAATAATTGAGAAATGGTATGGTTCTTGATAGATTATAGAATGTGGTGGTGGTTATTTTACCTGACTGCTAAGAAAGCATAAATGCTTGTAAGTAAACAACCAGACGGCCGACGGCTTTAGGTCCTCTCCGAGGGACCTGGTAATGATGATGAATGCCTTACCAAAGGGCACTAGCGCATCGACTTGGTTTCGAACCCGGGTCACCGGATTACGAGACCACTGCTATCGCGCCTCAATGATACCCTTTAGTAAGTTGTGGACCTTGAAGAGCTAGGTTGAAATATTTGAAAAGAGGGTATGGTCAATTTTTTTCCATTTCCATTTTAGAAAGGCATCGGGACAATGAAATGCCAGGGGCATATCTTTTGAAAGAACATGTATTCTTTATGTGACATATTCATTACATCTTTAGGTGTCTACAGCAAGACTTCTTGGTTATTCATAGAAGGTCGCATTTAGTTGGCTGTGGGCGGAAAGGTAATGGATTTCGAACCCTGGAGAAAAGAATATATTGCTGAACCGAGTCGGATTAAAGTTTTAGAAGATATCTGTATGGAAAGGTTTCTCGATGAATTACAGGGACACCTTTCGGTGAAAGGTTGAGTTTTATAGTGAGATTGAAATTGAAATTGGGAGAAGAATATCTCTTAAAGACCGTCAATACTACTGGGCCAGAAGGGATTAGACCACACAGCGAGGTCACTGACAGGTGGCTATCTCATTAACTTAGCTCTCAACTAACATAAGAAAAAGAGGATCATGGGGGACCAACAGGCACCGATTGGGGAAGTTTTCTATATAGAGGGAGCAAGTAGCTACAAGTAGGACAGTGGGACTTTAAATGGAGTCGGATTAAAGTTAACAACGGCATTCGGTAGACGATCTGCTATTAGCATACCTTGTGCAAGGTATGCTTTTAGAACATGTCATCTTACGTATCTGTAACACTGAATGACTTCTTATGAATTATGGATGATTCTCTGTAGTGGACTAGTAGATGGTGGAGGAAAAGAACTAGATGTCAAGTTTTATTTTGAACAAAAACATATCTTGCAGCGAGTCTGATTAAATTGTAAGACTGCATCCGGTATAGATGAAATACTGTCTTTTGGCTAACCCTTTGCAAGATATAAACGCGCGCTGGCCTGTACTCTGTAGTCATGTAACACATTTCGTGTCTTAATCATGAAATGACTCCGTGGTGAAATGTTGCAGACACTTTGGACCAAGGAGGGAGGAAAGTAAATATCAAAATTGGAAAAGGAAAATATCTTACATTGAGTGGGATTTAATTTCAGAACCCCATCTGGTATCTGACATGCTCTTCGCGTGTCTTTTTGATAGATATTATTTTGAAAGATGTCCCTTGAAAGATCTTCTTCTGCAAGATGTCCTTTTAAAAGTTCTTCTTCGTCAAGATTTCTATTGGAAGATCTTATTCGCCAGGATGTCTTTTGAAAGATCTCCTTCTGCAAGATTTCGTCTGAATTCTGAAAGATATTCTTCGGCATGATGTCCTTTGAAAGATCTTCTGCAAGATGTCTTTTTGAATGATCTTCTTCTGCAAGATGTATTTTAAGATATTCTTCGACAAGATGTCTTTTGAAAAATCTTCTTCTGCAAGATGTCTTTTAAAAGATTTTATTCGGCAAGATGTCTTTTGGAAGATCTTCTTCGGCAAAATGTCTTTTGAAAGATCTTCTTCGGCAAGATCTTCTTTGGCAAGATCTCCTTTGAAAGATGTCTTTTGAAAGATCTTCTTAAAGATGTCGATACCATTAGTTGGACAATGCTTAATCTCCATTTTGGCATCTGTTATACACATGCTATGACCCGGCGGAAAGGTAGAAGATGTATCGTGTTGTTTAATAGCCGAAGAGGGATAAGTAGATGCAAAGTTCTGAAGCAGAAGAAACAGAAGAAGATAATGTAGAAGAAGCAATATGAGAACAAAAACAAGAGGAAAAAGAGCAAGAAGAAGAACAAGAAGGAGAAGAGAAAAAAAACTACAACAAGAAACATGTGTCTCCCCCACCCCTCTGCAATCTGCCAGTGTATTTCCAGAACCCAACTTGACCTTTAATATCCATAAATCTTATATCGTACTCCTCAGCAGCTCTTGTATTTTAACGTCATAACCGCGAGAGTTGATAAATCACGTAATCATTCAAAAACCGCGCACGCGTTAACGTTGGCGAATGACCGGTCTTCCGCAGTTCACCGTTGTCATATCGGTATAGCGGAATTTAACGCTCTCCTTGAATAGTCCATCAATCACCCCCTATTTTGATTACATTTTGCGCAATAGAAATATGCATGAGAATCGAAATTAGGATCAACAAGTTCCCGGTTTCTAAACGTCAGTTGTAGTACCTGTTATGAGTGTTTTGTGTTTTTTAATTAATTTTGCTTAGTGTTGATGTAATCGTTGTTTCGCTTGTGCAACGTTTCGAGCTGTTTCGAGAGTTTATCTTCGTATGGATTAGGTAATGTACGATTAGTGAACTTTATTCTAACTTCTCTTTTCTTGTTGGGGGGGGGGGGGGGGTGTAGTTTGTGTTTTTATGAGCTTCTTGCTTTGCTATTGAAATAAAGATTACCTCATAGCATTTTTTGCTTCAATTTTTTTCTTCTATTTCGTGTATTTCTTTTTGTTTACTACCCTTGCTTTTTCTTTCTGATTTTTCCATTTACCTTTTCATTATCCCCCTCCTGTTTTCTTCACCTAACTTTAATTTTTTTTTTTAATAAATTACATTTTTTTTACCCTTTGTTTATCCGTCGTTCGTCAACACCAACAAGACGGTGTAGTTTTAACATTCTGCTTAGAGTCAGAGGGGTGTTAACTCTCTGTTAAAGGTATTACAAAGTTTTGGTATGGGGTCATGAATTTGGTTCAAATTAACATGTTGTAAGCATATGCGTTCCTACAATATTCGTCGATCGTTGTCCCGGTTGAAATCGAGTCTAAAGTTATGAAATTATAAATAATAAACTCGTTATGTTGTATAGCTCCCTCTCAAGGTCAAGATATTAATTTAGCTATGAAACAATGTTTCTTGACTAATATCGACCGATTAGCTATTCACGTTTGGAAATTATATATCACAACTACATATTCTGAGATTTTCATGGTCTCAGCTACCATTGTACGGCTGTAGTCGCCATTTGAAAGTTATCAAAATTTACCGGGAGCACCGGTAAATTTTATATTTAATTTTTCTTGAAAACAGAAGTGTTTTAGGGGTTAATTTTTTTAGGGGTTAATTTTTTTAGTGCTTATAATATATCCACAGGGGCATCCAAATATATCAAAATTGTAAAGATTCACTATCCACCCAATTTTCAAAATTTCCCAAAACTTTGTATTACCTTTAAAGGCACACTGTCCTACTTGTAGCTACTTGCTCCCTCTATATAGAAAACTTCCCAAATCGGTGCCTGTTGGTCCCCCATGATCCTCTTTTTCTTATGTTAAATGAGAGCTGAGTTTATGAGATAGCCACCTGTCACAGTGACCTTGTTAGCTCGCTGTGTGGTCTAATCCCTTCTAGCTGCAGTAGTAACGCCTACCTCTAAAGTATGACTCAACTCTTTTCTGGTGCCAAACAGTCGTTATATCGTTAATGTCGTTGGCGAATATTGATAGGTAGTTGCAGGAAGATAGAATTTGTGATATTACAGGTGCTCGCCTCTGTTCGTCTATATATTGGCTTATTCATTGTCGTGATAGAAACGGAAAGACGTGACCAACATAATTTGGTTTAGATCTTACGAAATTCTCATCCATTACCATTAACTTTCGACTTGTTATGAATATCGTAGTATGAATGACACGGAAGGTTAAAGCTAATCTTGAGCTCTGGTATGAGCATTGTATGTCGAGAGAACATGGCTTCGATTCATTCTGGATTGTTTATCCTGCAGTATTATTGATTGGGTCGGAAGGATAAATTAAGTTTAGATGGTGATGATGAGATAAATGACTTTATTACTGTGTTTGATATAATCATATAGGTCATATGACAATGAAGCATTTCGCTATTAATTACATTGAATTTGAAAATGTTTAGTTGATAGAAAAATATTATTTGAAACTCGTAAACGAAACCAAAACAAAAAGCATCGAGATCCCATACTCCTCAAACTCTATTCAGCTCATGCCTTGGAAAACAAGGATCATACAAGTATCACATTTCTTTTGTAGAGCGTAAAAGACTTGTTGTTTTCAAGGCCACACAAAAGATGTTTTTGCAACATTACGTGATAGTCCAAGTCCGTGATGTTACGGGATGAGAGTGTAGCACGTTTGCACAGCCTACATTATTAGTTTTTGATGAAAAACTGAATCTTCTAATTATGCAAAATGAATGTAGTTTGCACGCACAAACAATTCATAAAGCCTTGAGCAGCGCCAAGCTCTAAAGTACAGAGCTCATGCGGTATACCGTCGGCCTAGCCTCACAGTACAGACAAGGTTACACACTGCGACTAAGTGTTTGGGCCTAAACAAACTAAGAAAGAACGATTCTGTCAAATCTAACTGATTGTATACATACAAAGACTATGTTTTCGAAGAGCATTACCATTTTCACATTATGTAGAAAGCGAAATGTATACTTTGACATGAATAGCTTCAGGTGGTGTTTATAGACAGGTAATATAGCACATTTTCCTTTCACGAGGGAGACAAAATAAATGACCACTATAAACAGGTGCTCTTGGTAGACTGGTGATATAATACGTTTCTTTCTCAAGGGATACGAAGTACATGGCCACTATAGACAGGTGGCCGTTATAGTCAGGTAACATACGACATGTATCTTTCTCGATGGAGACGATGTACATGACCACTACACACAAGTGGTCTTTGTAGAGAGGTGGACACTGAGACAGGTTTTTACTGTACGCCACGCTCTAACTCTGTTCGATTAAAGGTCTTTGACCCGTCCTCATATCGATTGCCAGTGATAACGCGCCCACTCCAATCGTCAAGTGCATGAACTTGCGATGACGCTTGAATGATTGGACTATGGACTCGGCACTCATAAAGAAAATATAAACAACAAGTATAAAAGACGATTTCACTTCATATCTCTTTACAGGTTTACAGCACGAGTCATTGTTGTGGTGGATCTCCATAAGGCATAGCCGTTATATATTCTGGTGCGGAGCAGGTCTACTTTTTGTGTGAGTACTATACATCATCATATTTAGTGACTAATTTGTTGTTTTGCACGTTATTTTGTAAAAATGTGTGTATTTGGCAATACCGTGCAATATGGCTCTGACAAGATGTGACATTCATCCATCGACCATGAAATAAATATACGATACAATTATAATTACATGTCTTATGGTAGTGATACGAAAAAACTATCAACATGTTCGATGGTCATCAAAAGAGAATGGTCAAGATTTGTCAAAGACATGTGTAAGGAAAACAACATGTGTGTTTACGGGACGCATTGCACGTTCTCGCCCTTTGAATTGTTTTTGTTTGAGGAATTACGATGATGTCATGAATTATGTTTTTTTGTTTGTTTTGCATGCTAGCTTCGTGTATGCCTAGTTGTTTAGTTGGAAAAATGTGTCAGAAATACGGGACGATGTCCTGCGAATATGTACATAGCATGTGCGTGCAAGTATTCCTTTTATGCAGAGAGAATGTATATATAACCTATATTAAACTCCAAGTAGGTCCAAGGATCTATAGCCTCGATATTTTGTAGAAATTTGACAGCATTGTCGTATGTATGCTGCACATCTCCAATGCCATTTACACGAGTAACTGATCATGACGTCATTTCTATTTCTTCTTCTACTCCTCCTCCTGATCTTCCTCCTTCTTGTGTTCCTTCTTCTACTCCTCATTCTTTCCCTCTTCTTTTTCTTCTTCTCGTCCTCTTCCTCCTTCCTCTTCTTTTTCTCCTCCTTCTTCTACTTCTTCTTCTCCTCCTCCTCCTCCTCTTGATCCTCCTCTTTTTTGTGTTCCTTCTTCTACTCCTCGTTCTCCCCCTCTTCTTTTTCTTCTCCTCCTTCTTCTTCTTCTTCTCCTTCTACTTCTTCTTCTACTTCTTCTTCTACCTCTTCTTCTCCTCCTTCTTCTATTTCTACTTCTTCTTCTTCTCCTCCTCCTTCTTCTTCTACTTCTACTTCTTCTCCTTCTTCTCCTTCTACTTCTTCTCCTTCTTCTACTTCTTCTACTTCGTTTTTTTATCCTCCTCCATTTTTTTCATTAACGCCAAATAATAATTATCTGTTTTTGTTAGTAATCGTTGCAGAAAACGATTCATGGCAATATCATTAATTATAATTCAAAGTGGGAGGATTGATTGCGTAGTGCTTTCTAATATTTTAACGCTGACGGTTCATATTCTGTTTACCAGTCTCCACCGATTGTTGAAGTACAAGCAACCTTTTCAAAAAGAGACCATGAAGGAGGCGTTTGCATTTTTAATGTCTGAAACGAAATGGAAGGTATGGCGTGTATGCCTAGTTGTTTAGTTGGAAAAATGTGTCAGAAATACGGGACGATGTCCTGCGAATATGTACATAGCATGTGCGTGCAAGTATTCCTTTTATGCAGAGAGAATGTATATATAACCTATATTAAACTCCAAGTAGGTCCAAGGATCTATAGCCGCAATATTTTGTAGAAATTGGACAGCATTGTCGTATGTATGCTGCACATCTCCAATGCCATTTACACGAGTAACTGATCATGACGTCATTTCTATTTCTTCTTCTACTCCTCCTCCTGATCTTCCTCCTTCTTGTGTTCCTTCTTCTACTCCTCATTCTTTCCCTCTTCTTTTGCTTCTTCTCGTCCTCTTCCTCCTTCCTCTTCTTTTTCTCCTCCTTCTTCTACTCCTTCTTCTACTTCTTCTACTTCTTCTTCTCCTCCTCCTCCTCCTCCTCTTGATCCTCCTCTTGTTTGTGTTCCTTCTTCTACTCCTCGTTCTCCCCCTCTTCTTTTTCTTCTCCTCCTTCTTCTTCTTCTTCTCCTTCTACTTCTTCTTCTACTTCTTCTTCTACCTCTTCTTCTCCTCCTTCTTCTATTTCTACTTCTTCTTCTTCTCCTCCTCCTTCTTCTTCTACTTCTACTTCTTCTCCTTCTTCTCCTTCTACTTCTTCTCCTTCTTCTACTTCTTCTACTTCGTTTTTTTTATCCTCCTCCATTTTTTTCATTAACGCCAAATAATAATTATCTGTTTTTGTTAGTAATCGTTGCAGAAAACGATTCATGGCAATATCATTAATTATAATTCAAAGTGGGAGGATTGATTGCGTAGTGCTTTCTAATATTTTAGCGCTGACGGTTCATATTCTGTTTACCAGTCTCCACCGATTGTTGAAGTACAAGCAACCTTTTCAAAAAGAGACCATGAAGGAGGCGTTTGCATTTTTAATGTCTGAAACGAAATGGAAGGTATGGGACAGAATTTCAATTATCTAGGTTCAACAGCACTATTTTTACTTTTTTTTAAGGGTGGGGGGGGGGGGGGGGGCTGGTGACAACATGTCTATCTAGAGTAATCCGAACGTGCTGATAGATAGATCCCTGAAATAAAACTGACAATGGAATACATTGTTCTATTAACCTTTCATCCCCGGAACTTTTGTCTCTGCCCTAGAGCTTCTTTGGAGCCCTTTTAGAAAACAAATTAATGCTGAAAAGTTTTTCTCTCAACTTATATAACCACTATCATTTTGCTCGAAACTTTGCACATTTGCAGTATACTGAAAACAATGACAACGTCTTAAGAAAAATGGAAATGTCAATACCATGTTGTGTTCGTGACAATACGAAAGCCTCACCGTATACATTATCTCATATATATATATATATATATAGATATAATAATAATACTAATTTGGTTTACCCCGATAAGCCTCGTCAGCATTAGTTGCTGTTCTTCTTGAGGGCCCTGTAATGCTTATTACCCAAGCATTTGGCGTTTTCCCATTCACACTTGGGTGAAAAGTTTCAAATGTGGATTAATGTCTTGCCAAACGACGTTAGTGTCGAACTGAGATTCGAACCCTCAACCCTAGAATTGAGCTTCAAGTGAATAAACCACTGAACCAAGACACCTCCACGACCTTTTCCAAATTGTTACCTGTCTGGATAGTTCCGTTCACACTGTCTGACCTGAACTCGGCCCTATCCTAGAGTGAGAACATGTTTTATGTAGACCACAATCTGCTCTCCAAACAGAGTATCCAATAAAAAAATTCCCACTTAAACGAATGAATTGAGTGAGAACGTGCGGCGAATAGAAATTGGCCAAAATCTTATCAACACTTTATTGCTTTATCCAGTCTTAAAGGCATCTTTGAGAACGGCTTATTATTGCTTTCTTTGAAGGAACTGTGTATATTCGCTACAATAGGGTTCAGTACTTCAGTAGCGATAATTTGTATTGCCAATTCGAAGATAAAATTATTATACCCTCTCAACAATAATATGCGCACATTGCAGGTTGTAGTACCAGAAGTCTAGAACTAGTAATGTTTGTTTCAAATACATATATAATATAAAAACTTCATTCGATAAACGTAAGCACATCCAACATCAATGAGATCTAGTTCTGATAAAGATAGTTGATTAAAAAATACCCCATCCCCTGTTTCATTAAAATTCGAATTATTTCTTCAATTAAAAAATTAACTAAGTATTTTATTTTTCTTTGCTACATCAATTATTGTGTGTCTCTCTGCAATAGGAAATGGTGGGTTGTGCAATCTAGAAACGGTTGATTGATAAGGAGATGCGATTCTTTGTGGGAGATGAATTCATTTGTAAGCATGTATCATTGTTATGTTGCAGAGCCCACGTAACAATTACAACAGACACACGTAACACCCCATTGTACTGTGCAGATAAAATGATGAAGTCACAAAATTATGCCTCCCAGCGCGAATATAACAATGATATTTGACATCTCCTGGCCTTATAGTATTCATAATTGATAACAATAACGTATTGTCGATGGCCCAGATTACCATGACCCAATGTAAAAGAACGGGATATTCCCTTACTGGGGGGGGGGGGGGGGGTCTATTCATTGGTAGGAATGACTTTATTGTCACGTAGCGTTGTTGTGGTCTAGTGGACAAGTCTCCGGAGTGTGAACTATACGGTTTGGAGTTCGAATATAACAGTTGACATCCCCTGGCCTCATAGTATTCATAATCTATACAAAATGACGTATTGTCGATGGCCCAGATTACCATGACCCAATGTGAAAGAACGAGATATTCCCTTACTGGGGGGTCTGTTGGTAACTTCTTGGTAAGAATGACTGTCCACAGCCATTGTGCGTAAAGATTATTTGTCGTCACGTAGCCGTGTTGTGGTCTAGTGGCTAAGTCACCGGACTGAACCATAAGGGTTGGAGTTCGAATCCCTGGCGCAGCATTAGTAATGCCAATTGGCAAGACATTAATCTACATTTTCCATACTCGTGGCACTCGGCCCAGTTATAAGGTAAATGGGTACCTGTCAGGAATTAATTAATAATTTTAGTTTCGTCATCATTTGAAACCGGCATGGACCACAATTATCGTATACGGATGTATCATATTCCTAGGTCCGTCTACTGATGAAATTTCTTCCAAAACACCAAAACAAAACACTTAACGCACCATCGTCATCTCTATCATACAAGTTTCAGGAAACTAGGCCATTAAATATAATAGCCTCGACATCATTATGTGTAGATAAATGATCTAGTTTCGAGTGCATCCACAAAGCTCTTCCCATCAATCATATATGTTTTAATTATGAAGTGTTATACATATCTAATTACGGTCACTGGCACATTTCCAACTTTCAAGCACCATTATCTCATGCCAAACATAATTATTAAAGGTACGATATTCAACAAGTAAATGTTGGTTATTATGGTTTTGTGGTGGTTATTATACCTGACTGCTAAGAAAGCATCAATGCTTATTAGTAAGCAACATGCAGACGGCCGACGGCTTAACCCTAATAAGGCCGGGCTATTTGAAGTCTTACTACGGCCGGGGGGGGGGGGGGCATTATGGCCCCCCCCCCCCCCCCTAAGATCTCGGCCGTGAAACGGCCGATCTCCGCAAAAATTTGCACGCATGTCAAGTGAAGTGTATAGAACAATATGATCATTTCAATTTTTTGAAAAAAATCACTCATTTGCATATTTATGGTAATTTATGCAAATAACGTCATAAAATAAAAAAAAATTGGAAGAGCCAGCTTATTCCTTATTTTATCTCTTGTTTTGATAATTTCTTATGTATTTCATTGTTTTTTTAACTTATGTATGTTATTGTTTTTTTTGTTTTTTTCATTTCTTCCTACAATTCAACTATTTTGACTCCCAAAACAACCACCTAAACTTTAAACAAGACCCAATAACCAATGTTTGATCTATTTTTAGGAAAAATGACATTTCCATATGTTTTGTACACAAATCACAAAAATGAGTGATTTTCGGGCTGACATGCAAAGACAAAAGGTCACGTGACCTTGTAACTGTAGGTCCGATTTTTTTTTTTTTTTTTTTTGGTAATGGTAATGAAGATTAATGCCTTACCAAAGGGTACTAATAGCGCATCGCCTTGGTTTCGAACCCGGCTCACCAGATTACTAGTCCACTGCTCTACCGACTGAGCTATCGCACCTCCTTAATGTAACCAGTGTTTCCCTTCTAGTAATGGAATTCACCAAAAACCTGGAACATGGGGTCTCCTTTCTCCATTCATTGAAAAGTCAGGAATTGAGGGAAAAATCGCTAAAATCAGGGAATTTTTTATCATGTCTTTTGGCCCCAAAATGTGGGTAGTCAATCTGATATTATGGCTCATAAATTATGATCATAGTTGAAAAAGGTTTCAAGCTAGAAATAGATTCAAACATTGACCTAGTATACATCTGATTCATTTCAACACTAACACCATCTTAGATATCATCCGCGAACTTGGAATACACTGTGCTCTTAAAGGGATTTGGTATCTTTGCCTCAGTTTCTTTTAAAAAAATCCTGGATTTAGCTCATGCTGCAATCATAATTATAAAACTTTAGGTTAGTCAGGAATCCCATGACTTGACCAAGCCGATCGCCTGTCTGACTATCAAAATAGTATATGATTGGAACTAGAAATGTCAAAAACCATTTGCCAAACAGTTTTTATAACACTATGGACTATTGGGGAAAATGAGTATGATAAAAACCGGTCAATCAAAGATTTTTCACTTTTTTGAAGCACTTCATGATCATTTTGAAGCGCTTTTTTTTTAGGGCTTCAATATTACACTATATCACAGACACTGATAACACGTAGGGCAATGCATCTCAGATTGGTTAAACCGGAAACATGGTTAAAGGTAAAGACCAGTATTGGAAACGCCCCAATTTAAAAAAAAATGAAATGGAAGCTCTTATTACCAATCATGTAAAAGAATATGTTTTAAATATTACATGACGATAATTTTTTTGACGGGAAACCGCCTACTAATTGATATATTTGGTAAATAAGTATATCTATATACTGTTGAGAGATACAAATGCACGTGTCGCGCACGTGTGTGTAGTCCCATATACATCTTTCTGTGTACAGTGCTTCTAACTTTATGAAGACTTGGCCAAATTTCTTATAATTTTGATGATTCCAGAACCTTGCAGTACATCTATGCTAGATGATCAACCTTTTCTGATCGATTTCACAACGTTTCTTTCACTATGCAATTGCATGACCATAACTGGTCTTTAGCTTTAACAATGCCTTTAAACGTTATCAATAAACCATGTAAGAACATTATTCTACTGAAGTGCCTGGCTTAAGTGTTACAGCCCTTGGCCTACATTAATGCATGACGAAGTATTTTATTGATATGCAATTTGAATTATGTGTACAAATGATACATTATCGGGGGCGTACATAGATGTGTGCTCCATGTAATTAGCTGTTTTAGGACATGTTTATTGTAAATAAATCGGTACCCTTTCAATTACATTCATCATAAGTATGTTTTTAAAATTGATAGGCAAGTTTCATAGAGACGAATAAGTTTTATGTGCATTAAGTTACGCTGAATTAATGCACTTTATATTTTGATATATGTAATATAATATCAGCGTAATATCACTAAATCATTGAAACGACCATCTGTTGCAAACTAGAAGTGTTTAAAAGGTCGCATCAACTGTGTCAACATTTTCATGAGACTCGAAAACAATGCATTCACTGGTACTTAGTAGGTCCATGATAATATTGATCGAAATATATAGGTCAGATGAAGTAATGATTGTGTTTTTAGTTTCCAGGGCAGCGTTTCATGAAACCGTCCTAAGTACAAGTTTACCGATATCCCATTGAATCAAATTACAATACACGCCTTTCAAATGGATGTCGGTGAACTTCTACTTCTGACGGTTTCGTGAAACGCGGACATGATTTCCTAGTCTACAAGCACAGACTTTAATAATTATTTGACATGTGACCATAATTCCCAAAGCCTGGAGTAAAGCCTAATGATGTCACCTAAAAGCAGTGTCATGAACGGCTTTAACAAGTACAGAGCCTATCTTAGTCTCGTACTGCAGACACTGTTACGCACAGCGACTGACAAGGCTTCTGTGTCTTTCAAACTAAATGATCCACTGCTTCTGACAAAAAGGAACATCATATCAAGACTACGGGTCCTTTTCCGACTGCGCCAAACACGTCTTCTTTGCGGATTTTACAGCGCATGCAATCACAGCTGGTTGGTATTACACAATATGTGGGTCACATGTTGGAAGGATAATAGAATGTCATATTTAACCTTTTATTTTGTTTACATTCAATTTAAGTTGGAAACTATCACAGCAGCCTACCAATTTGCATGTTTATTGCTAGTTATCAACAAGTTACAACAATACCAGAACTACTTAATACTTAAAAGTCATGGGATAACCCTTGAAATAATTAACATGACGTAAATCAAGTCTCAAGTATGATTGGAAGCAGATCTGGAGTGCAGTAGAAACCGAGTACAATTTTTTTCCAAACCAACAACAAAAACTTTCCTTGATGAATATTATAGCATGTACAGAAAACGAATAAGGGAAAGAGTGAAAGGGGATGTCATGGTTATTGAGTGTGTGCGTGTGGGGGAGGGCGGGAGTGAATCTCAGTGAAAAACAAGGAGGGTGATTGAGTGAGTAAACACAAGGGGAAATGATGGGAGAAAAGGAGGTTGTATGCATAGACAGAGGGAGATCGGGAGGGGACCGGAGAGAGAATGAAAAGTATCCTAAGATCAATATTATGGTCCCTTGTGTTTTCGGGAATAGCCAGATAACAGATAACAATCTTGCGTTATTTGTTTTTCGAAAACACCGTTTTTATCCAGGCTCGGGTGATGCATAAGAAGAAGATAAACAAATGCGAAAACTAGGACGCGAACGGATAGGTAAATCAACCAGCTATTGCGAATTCTTGTATTTACAATTTTCTGATTCGGTGTACCATCTGGATAAACATATTTGTTTCCCCGCCTTGCGGTGAATCAAATGTTAAAAATCAATGAAATCGAACATATTGTTTTCGTCTCAACATTTATAGGACGAAAATGTGCAGACAATGTAAAAGAAAGAAGGAAGAACATAATACATCGCTATCAACCCTTTCAGCATCGCGCTTGTGTTGAAAGATATACCTTTGAAGCCCGACGCACACTACACGATCTGACTTCGATCCGATTCTGGAAGAATTTGTGGTAGCATTTTATATGAAATATTCAAACATTTACTATCATAATGACCGAGGATCTGATTAGTCATATGATTTACACAATCTAAATTTCAATGGATCTCGTGTTTCTTTGGAGTGAAAAAGTTAAATCGGTTCAGAATCGTAGTGACGTCAGACCTAAGTTAGTGCGATTGTCTACGATTAGAAGCCGATTCGGGTTCTATTCTGACTATAAATGGAATTAAATATAATATTTAAAATACTTATATTCCGGTCATTTATATTCTTATCATTATTTAGAACCTTATTGAGGATAATATTGGTTGATTAGGTTTCCATACAAAAATAACCAAACTTTCGACGAAAATCTAATCGCAGGACGATGGTGAAATGTGCGACGGGCTTTACATGCATTAAAGAGAAAAGAAAGAAATGGGGTTGGAGTGGTTTGTTGCTTCTGGGTTAACGTGTATTAATGATATTCTGGCGGTAATGTGAAGTAAAACAATTAAAACAGTCCTTGCTGCCCAAGTTGTCAGGGGTACAGCTTTCTTCCCTATCCCCCGCCTCTTACGGCTATGATGAAATTTAAAGACATTAATTTTGTTTAGCTCCGTCGTGTCTACTTGAACTTCTTGCTGTTTTATTTGGGTAAGGGACTAGATGTTTACCCTGTATTGCTGATAGTTTGCCAATGATCTAGCTAGACAGCTCTTAAGAACAACAAACCAACAACTTTCAAAATCTTGGTCTTCAGAAGAAGAAAAACGATACATAAACAAACAAAAGCTGAACAAATGCACATTGGCCGAAAGTTTGCTTATTTATAGTCACGTTACGTGAAACATTTGACAGCGAACACGGGATGCAATGCTGTATATAAATGGCGCAAAGTGGTGTGTCATTCATCTCGTTACTTTTCTTTGCCGCGCCTGTGACGGATCATGATCGATTGGCGTTCATGAATGGAGGGTCGGAAAGGGCCCTTTACTCGGTTGCTGTGTTTGTTTTTCTAATCTTCGTGGGTATTTTCGTTTATATAAGGACGTCGGCGTTATGGGCCACTTGGTCCGTTGGTATTTAACTTGATGACATCGTTTTGATTTTGTTTTTCTTCGCCTGAAAGGCTGTGGGCGGTTTACTCGTTAAGAGAATGGGTGTGCAGTTTGTCTTTTTGCCATTAGAGGAAGCTATTTTGGTGGCTATTTTAGCTTTATAGGGACGTGGGCGTTTATGGCGTACTTGGGACGTGCCATTCAATATCGTGTATACTATGGACCAACCCTATGGAACAACCTCCCCCTCGATATTCGTAACGCCCCGACAGTCGACTCATTCAAATCACTTCTGAAGACATTTATGTTCACCCAATAGTCTGTAATTATATATATGCTAGTTTATGTCAAATAATGTTATTTCCTTACAATAAAAGATCGTAATTATTTAACTATTATAATTGTGTTCATAAGTTTATATCATTTATATTATATCTTATTTTGTCATCATTGTATACGATATGTATTTATAAATCTTTAGATTAATCATGTAATTTATTGTATAATTGATTGTTGTAAAGCGCATAGAGAATTTATTATTATGCGCTATATAAAAATTACTTTATTATTATTATTATATTATTTTAATTATTTTGCAATTATTTTTTGCATTTAGAACATGGAAGATGATTGTGGCTATCTTTGTTTATCGCTTTCAGAAACTTTTGACAGTATGATCATGATGTCAGTTATAGTCAAGTGACCAAAATAGACGACAAACGGAAGTTGAATGACAAGTAGGCATTTATTACACCTTTTCACTTCAATAATAAAACACCTACACCTTTAAAGTAGAAGCCCGCCCAGAGGAGCTCGCTAGATACGTCACAATGCTGCCAATTTGTCTTTGATTGAGCGCCACTTCAAAAATTAATAACTGTCCTATTTTTAGTCGGATTTTGCTCAAAATGTCACTGACCTGTTCCTCTCATTCTGCTACTTCTATATTAAACCAAAAAAATAGTATCGGGATTGATTTCCCCTTTAAAGGTGTAGGCGGTTTAGTCTTGAAAGTAATATACATAATATGTGGCCAGTTGCCATAATTCAATATCATTTAACTTCCTTTTGTCACCTATTTTAATTACATGACTATAATAAACATTATATTGTTTTAAAATATAGAAAGCGATGAACAAAAATAGCTACGACATGTTTTGTAACTATTTCCTGTTATAAACTTTTCGGTAAAGGGAAGGCCGGGAAATATGGAAGATAAAATATAATTTTCTATCTTCTCATTATTTTCATTCGAGTTTCAAAGAGCATCATTATCATTACCAAAAGACTAGAAATATAGCTACGTTCTTGACCAAATGTTAATGGTAAATTAAATGGTAGATTAAATTCCCCGCAAAAAGGTTTCAAGGCATTAAGCATTACTTTGATATCTGAAATATGTGGTGAATGTCTCGAGAGTCTAATTGGTATTATCATGCTCTATTCGTTGCTTGATGTTACCTTTATTATTGTCATATGCACCGAGGCATGACGTGCGTTCTGCAATGAGGTATCACTTTCCGGGGTAGCATGAAATCTTTATTCTTACGAAATCCAAAGATCTAATGATCATTGTGCATGAATATTTGTTGTCATAAACGACTAATGGCAGATGGATAACATCGTTAGCATCAGAGTTGTAGATACTATATGGCATTATGACAAAAAAAGAAAACATTCAACTAGCCTGTTTATTAGCCTCCCAATGCTTTCATACTGCTCCTAGTTATCCGTATCAGCAGTGATAAGTGCATTTATGTTTTTAAGCATTTTTTTTATCTTTGTCTCCTACCTCCCAAGAAAACCGTGGAAGCCCCGTACAGTTATGAATGTATTTTTACTATAATTTATTTACCAGGCTATTCATGTTGGTCAAAGATATGAAATTATTAGATAAATGAAGAAATAAATGAACAGCTAGATAAATATACAACAAACGTTATGTAACGTTTAAACTAATCCCCTTATCGTCACTCTATCTTGTCATATTATTTCGTTTGGTTTCTCTCTCTCTCTCTCTCTATATATATATATTTATTTATCTCTCCCTCTCTCTCTCTATATATATATATATTTATATTTATTTATCTCTCCCCTCTTTCTCTCTCTCTCTCTCTACATATATTTCTCTCTCTCTCTCTCTCTCTCTCTATATATATATCATATATATTTCTCCCCCTCCCCCTCCTTCACCTTCGCTTTACCGTTCATTATTACCCCCCCCCCCCCCGATTTTGTCTCTATTTCTATCTCTCTTACCCCTATCCTCCACTGACTGTAAACATGGTCTTCCTTCAACCCCTTGTTGTTATATGCAAACCGTTCACCCTTCAATGCGCCCCTGTCACTTCTCAACCGCCATCAATCCATCTCCTTACATCATCCTTCGAACGACATCCCTCTGACGACAACACTCGCTCCGGTGATGACATTAAATGGCATCGCCCTTTCCCCTTAAAGGTAATACAAAGTTTTGGTATGGGGTCATGAATTTGGTTTAAATGAACATATTGGAAGCATATGCGATTTGAAAATATTCAGTGATCGTTGTCGCGGTTGAAATCGAGTCTAAAGTTAGGAAATTGTCAATAATAATCTCTTTATGTTGTATAGCTCCCTCTCGAGGTCAAGATATTAATTAAGCTATAAAACAATATTTCTTGACTGAAATCGACCGATCACCTTTTCCCAGTTGGAAATTATTTATCACAACTACATATTCTGATATTTTCATGGTCGCAGCTACCATTGTACGGCCATAGGCGCTATTTGAGATTTATTAAAATTTACCGGGAGCACCGGTAAATTTTTATATTCCATTTTTCTCGAAAGCAGAAGTGTTTTAAGAGCTAACAATTTGTGTGCTTATAATACACCCACAGGGTCATCCAAATATATCAACATTTTAAAGAATCACTATCCACCCAATTTTCAAAATTTACCAAAACTTTGTATTACCTTTAAGTATTGGCAAACAATCATTTCCTGGCTAATTTTCAAGTAACATTCTGTTTTCCCGGCGCCACGCTGCTCCCAGGCCTCCGTGGGTGTCGGGAAATGTTCTTGACCGCTCTTTCAGTTTCAAGAGGGTTAGCCAACATATAATAAAGGTCAGGTAAAGTAGAAAAATGTATGGAATTAAAGGGATCTTGTTCAAAGATAAAGTTGAGTTTTGGTCATGCGATTGCATTGTGAAAAAACGTTGTGGAATCGATCAGAAATGGTTGATCATCTAGCATATAAATATTGGTGTGTACTGTTATGTTCTGGAATCATCAAAAGGATAAGAAATTTGGCCCAGTCTTGGTAAAGTTACAAACACTGTACACAGAAAGATGTACATGGGACTACAAGAACATGTGCCATACAAATCCGTCCCCATTGTTATGATGTTACATGCAATATTTAGAATATCAAGGCATTTGAAGAGCCATGCTTTTCTGGGAACATTTTGTATATGATGTTCTTCCACACTGGCATAATACAATGATAACGCTCACAAATCTTTGTCCACCTCTTCCCATAACTCAACCTACCTTTTAAAGGGATCCGGTAACTTTGTCTCAGATTCTGAAATAAAATTCTGGATTTAGCTCATGATGCAATGATAATTATAAACCTTTAGGTCAGTCAGGAACCCCATGACTTTTACAAGCCGATCGCCTGTCTGATTATCAAGATATTTATGATTGGAATTACAAATTTTGAAAACCGTTCGCCTGACGGTTTTCATAACACTACAGTCTATTGGGGAAAACGAGTATGGTAAAAACCGGTCACTCAAAGATTTTTACTTTTTTGAGGCACTTCTTGATCATTTTGAAGCGCATTTTTCTTAGGGCTTCAATATTACACCATATCACAGACACTGATAACACGTATTAAAGGCCGTGTATCTCAGATTTAACATTGTTAAACGATCCCTTTAAGGTAATGAGCGACTGAGGGGGAATTATACCAAATAAATAACAAAGGTGATTAGAATAGGCTGGCAAAGATTTCAGTTGATCAAATCAAACTGTGGCAATTTCGATAGCCTTTTGTACCACCTTCTGAAATGCGCGAACATGACAGTGGCGTATTACGTAATCTGAACATTGAAAAATACTTTGGGTTGATTTCTCGAAAGCTTTTGTGATCGTGTTAACATTTGAAGTAATAATGGTAATATTCTGTGCTCCCAGCGACCCATTCCGGTCACAAATATCAACGGTTTTATGACATAGTCTTGACCGCTCTTTCAAGGAGGGCTGCGAACTAATTAAATCGGTCAAGTGCATAACAAATATGAAGGAATTGAATTGAAAGGTAGGATCCACGGTGGGAGAGTCGTCCTAGTACGTGACATATTTCGGCCATTGTAATGGAAATGATTGAGGACAATCTGTGAACTAGTTTTTATTCAATAGTCGAAATACTGTTTGAACATATTTTGATATGTCGGGAAATCGGTGATCATTCGAAGCACCTCAAGGCAACACAATTTTAGTTTTTAAAGAGTAAACTCACGGAAATTATATTCAGTTTTACCCATAATGTCATTCATTCTCAAAGGAATATTCATAAGATTCGTAACAAAACCTACAATATCGTTCATCGTACTTCATTTCATGCATTCATTTACATTGCAACCGGCATATGGCGACATACTGGCTCCTTGTCTTGGTGTTTTATCATGTTCATAAAATCACATAAAATTCCCCTTAGCCGAAGAAGCGGTTTGTTACGACTTTTTTCAAAGCCGTTTTGAGCCCATAAACACCGACATTTAGCCTACAAGTTCAACCATCCTGATTGATGCTCTCCACTTCGTGCGTCCCGAGGGGCACTTCTTTGGGAATATTTTCGTAAAAAAGATGGCCAATAAAAGCAATAAAGTTCTTCTCGATATACTTGCACGACCGACACACGGGCGGATGAGGATGTTTATAACAGATGGGGCACAATATTGTGAAAAATTGTGTTATAAGCTAGCCAAAATGAAGGGGTTATTACTTCATAGGGCCATGGGAAAAGAGAGGGGGAAAACTTTAGGGATTATATAGTTAAGCTATGTCATTTAGGTTTCTGGGAGGGGCACGAACTGCCCCCCCCCCCTCCCCCCTCCCTTCTTATTAAATCCGACGGTGCTGCCTCTTGGAAAACCATTGACCTCTCTTAATGGGGAATTAACCTCAAACTACACGTTAATTTCAATTTACAGGCCATTTAAAACATCTGAAAATATAAGCATTATACATTTGACGAAAAGGAGGACGTAACTCTTCTTCAGAATCCTTCGTCTTTCGTAGCTCTGAGAATATTCAGAACGTCGCCATTGTGTTTGCGCACAGCCCGTTCTGTGACGTATCGCATGGATTCGACTGCTATTGCGTACGTGCGTTTCCCTGCAAACTGTAATCACGTCGTTTTGCCTGTCGTACTTGTGCTTTTTGTCCAGAAATTTCTCCAACTTCAGAGCTGCTACCTATAGCTAGAATATTTCATTGCGATTGTTTTGGTACGGAAACCGATGAAACGATTTCCCCTTAATTTTCGAGGAACAATTATTACAACCAAACACTTGGCAGTAAACCGTGTTTGGCGTGTATTGCATATAACGCGCGCTCCATCAGTTTCCTTCAAGCGATACGTCACAGCCCGGAAGTTCTGAGGGAAATTTCGACAAATGGCGGCTTCGTTGGGGAGCAGACGAGGTCGTAAATATGGCGAAGTAGGGTCCTCTGTATTGCATTTGCAAGACGATTTTATTTGGCCTGCACAATGCTTTTTATATCAAATGAAACATTCTACTCTCTATCTCATGATAATGCATCATAGTCGAGAGGTTAATTCCCCCTTTAAGTGAGACTTATCCGAGTAAAATGTCATTATATGCGAGCTTTTATTACCCCGCAGCCCTAAATCACATAAAACTCCATTAACTTGTACACTCACGCTTTTCCCTTAGGTAGCGGCCATATAGCAAGGTTTTAAGAGACAGTTGAATTCTCGTAAAAAGTAAAATAATTTGTCTGCTTTTTCAGTCCTTTCATGTCAGCTCGACAGAATATAAGAGTAGAAATGTCTCCTGGAAAAGTGGAAATAAATATTCTCTAAGTGCCCTCATATTCGAGATACGACGAAAAATAGCTGCAACTTTTTGGAATAGATATACACCCCAAATGTGTGTGGAGTCCCATATACACCTTTCTGTGTGCGGGGAATGTCATTGTCAGGTAGATTGTGTCAATTCATTTTCATGTTCTTGATTATTATGATAGAAATTCGCCTTGTAGGCATCAGACTTCATGTTTATATGCATCGATTGAGATTACGTGATATTATG